>JAODYC010000076.1:97727-127978 GCA_026262405.1 Curvularia hawaiiensis
CAGCAGCAACAGCAGCAGCCTCGTCCCCAAGGCCCACCGCACACCCAAAGCTTCAACATCCCCCGCCGTCCCGTGCCACAGCGCAAACCGCACATCATCATCCAGCCTTCTCTCCAACGCACAGATTCCTTCGCCACGCTCTCCCGCATGCCCATCGCCAACGGCTCGCGGCCCCACGACATCTCCCCAGACGAAGATCTCTCACCACAGAAAGATCCCAGCCGGCCTGGGCTCTCGCCGTACGGAAACACAAGATACGCCGCGTCGACGCCGGCATTTGGCGCGACGCCCACATCGCCGGGGCTGCGGTACGAAATGGCCACGACGGAGCACGATGTTGATGAGTGGTATGGGTTTCAAAGGGAATACGTGAGTAGTGCTGAGGGAAGACCGCATTATGCGCCCACGGTGTCGACGGAGTTGGGGGAGCGGGAGCCGCCGCCTCCACCGTATGTGCCATGATGTGTATGAAGCGATTTGTTTAAAACACTTTTATGTTCCCCATATTTCTCTATGTTATTTGTTTCAAGCATGGGATATGACATACTTTCATATTTGTATATTTAATCTGGGTACACAATGTAATAAATGCAGGTTATGCTTTCATCGAATTGTCCGAGTTAGTGTCCGGTCAAGGCTGTGCTGTGATGTCACTGCATGCAAATGTGGTCTGCTGAGGAATAAATGTCTCTTGCGCCATGGATGACCAGCCTGAATGTGCAGTAGCAGCTCAACTCAGCCACAATCGGTTACTCGCTTAGTGTCTTGGTTGGCGCGGTGTCACTGCCGCAGTGGTGGCAGTATAGCTTACAAGCAACTGTTCATCTGCAACTCCTTTTAGTTCACTGCTATCCCATCTATCCTACATACTACGTCCCGGGCAAGATACAATAAACGCATATTCCCTATTCTTCATCTTCTACATCGGAAGATCCTCCCTCCTCACAAGACTCGAACCCAAGGCCTTCGTCCTCAGACTCATCGATGTGCTCAACAGCAGGTTCAAACTCCTCATCATCCTCATCATCGTGCTCATCTTCGTCTTGCTCTTCTGGGTAGCCTGGCGCATGTCGTGCAATTTTGGGGACAAGGGCTGGGTCGTCTCCATTGGCGAGCGTGTGGAAGAAAGGATGCCTTTCCGTGAGCGGTTTGCCCGTGGTAATAAAGCCCATAGGCGTGTGTTCGAAATCTTGTCCTTTGCGACGGAGAGTAATCCACTCGTGTACTGTAGATCATCAGTTAATAAACACTTTCAACAGAGGTAACGTTTAGGATACGTACGGAAAGTCAGCGGCTTCGTTGCAAATGCGGCTTTGTGTGGGTCTTGTGACAAGTTCTCGCTCAGTCCGAGGTATCCCAGTAGCTCGTGGTACTCATCCCATTCAAGGTACACGCGTCCAGCAAACAGACCCAACTCTACCCTCAACCAAACAGGAGCGCGGAAGTCGTTCGGCACAGGAGGTATGGCGTAGAAGTTGAGTTGATTGAAATGTAGCATTCTCCGGGTTACCGGGGCCGCGTAAACGGTAAGATGAACTTTGCTATCGGTCTCATGTTGTTGTGAATGCTGGAAGATTGGAATCAGCTGATTTGCTTCCTCTGGGCTGACCAGGAGAGCTTGCTGGTCAGCGTTGCTCCAGAGAACCCAATGAGGAGACCGAATGTAATTGTCGTTCAATTCCACAGTCTCAACAGTACGACTGAACTGAGCTGAGATCCAGAGACCTGATTTCATGGAAGAATTCACCGTGTATTTACGGCCCAGCTCCGTTCGTGCCAGCTGGGAGAACATGGGTTGATAGGCATCGCTCCCCGCAATGAGGTGTCCAAAAGTAGCGAAATGGATGACGTCTTCGTGTAGTTTCTTCACTTTGGCTGGTTGGAATTGCAGAGATTGTTGGACTTCCCGCACATGCTCGACCTCCGATTCAATCTCGCGCTCGGCTTCACGCTCCTGCTCAATCTCTACCTCCTCCAAGGCTGATGCATGAACAGCAGCTCCACGGTCCTGAAAGTTCTTTCTTCTTTGTTGAAGTTCCTTGGCGATATCTCCCAATTTTGGATCCCATTTGACCGTCTTGAGAGACTCATTTTGACGCTTGGACTTTGGCTGGTAAAGTTGCTTCAACGACAAGGTTTCCTTGATGCGTACTTTGGACAAGAATGAATCTCGCGACACCGAGCAATTGAGATAATCAGGGTACTCTAACCGCGCCTGCTCTTGCTGCAGGTAATGCGACGTCTGTGCAAAGAACGAGGGTTCGGACTGCTCCATGATATCGCAAGTTTGACCAAACAACCACTGGAGCACGTCGCCGGACGTGGGATGATAGTGATCGTTCGTCACATTCAATCGGTCAAGTATGCCTTGGTGTACTTCTGGAGGTGAAAAGAAAGTGACTGATTGAGTCTTGCCGAGTAGGCGCAATCGCATGGCTGCCTGTACCAGCGCATCCTTCGTCAGGTGTTGTCCGAGAGTGAGTGCAGCCCGTGCGTGAGGTGGAAACTTGAGATCTGTTCCACGGCAATGGCTTTCGTCCAAGTATACCACACATCGCTCAAGGTTGTCGGCAAACGGAGACGCGACCAAGGGAACACTCCTGCCCGCACGAGACAACACCCATACTCGGTGGTCGTCATCGAAGTAGACGGCTGCTGATGCTTCCCAATCTGCCTCTAGCCATGCTCTAGCGAAGTCTCTGTTTGAATGTTCCAATACCTGTGCACCAGCATCGATGAGAATTCGAATCTTTCCACTAGGCCGGGTTCGATATGAGTTGCTGCTACGGAATATCCCATTTTGTACATGAGAATGAGAATCCTTGCCTGCGAGGCTGTTGATCAAGTCTACCTCAGTCCACCGAGCGCCATCTAGAAAGTTCATGCGGACATAGGATTGGTTTGTGGGCATCAAGAGATAGTACGGGACCTCCGCGTTTGTATGTGCGAGTTGTGCAATCTCTTGCTGTTGAATCAAAAGGGGCAGTTGGTGCCGGGAATCGTTGGTGCCTGAAAATCCGGTGACACGGGGACCGCTTTGCTTTACCTCTGTAGCGACAGATGGAAATAGATTCCATCCAGATGCCTGGAGCTTCAGCTTGAAAGTTTTGGCGTATTTGGGAAAGACAAAATTGTTCAAGTAGAAGTCGACCAAGCTAGCACTGCACCGAATAAATTGATGCAGCTCGCTCAATTGTCGCACGTCTTCGGCATTGATGGCTGCATAGTCCAGTTCCCTTGGTATGGCACATCCTTTCGGGAACCATTTCTCATATTGGATGCTGGGTTCATCGATCTTTGCAAGGTGTTCGAACGATTCCCTGAACTGATGCATACTCAATCCCTGGTAGTAAAAAGACAAACATGTCAAAGTAATCGCGACATCTGGATGGCCCCATTCTGCCGTAGGGGATGGGACGCCCTTTGCTAGATACGGTACTGCTATGGGTGCACGTGCCGAATGCAGTCCATACTGTACATTCCAACGTTTCTTCAGAGTGGTGAGTAGTATACGATGAACAAACAGTCCGCGAAGTAGATTGATTGTCTTCATCAACTTCGGTTTGTCTTGGAATTCTTTGCAAACCCTCGAGACTACATGACTGCGTACAGTCGGAACGAAGATGTACGCTCGAATGTCGTCCCTGGTGACGAGAGAATACTCAGCACAAGGCAAGATTGATGGGACTTGGCCTTTGCAGATGATGTTGACGAGAAGATAGAGTAGATGTTCTTCAGCATCTTTGCGCAAAAAATATATGAGTGGGAACCCATCGACGCCACGCTTGACTATTTCGATACTGCAGGGATACCGTGCTTGTACTGTGGACGAAAAGTCCTTCACGAGATGGAGGACATGTTGGATGACTTGCCAACGCGTAGGATGACCGTCTACAGTCGTCTGGGTGCCAGACGGATAGATGAGCTGCGTCCGTACTGCCAAGGATACATCACACTCATCTAAAACGTCCCGTGAATACTGATCGAGCCAGCGCTGAGTCTCCATCATCTTGGATGCTGGTTCGTGGTTCCCATCGCACAGCTGCTGTAGGCCACTAAGTTTGAACGAGAGAATATGCTCGGGCAATGCAAGAACAATACCGCGGCGGTCACGCAGCTTCGCATGCAGTTTTTCATATAGACGTATTAAGGGCCTCGTCGTAGGTGTTCTCCGAGAGAAAGGGACATGCATCAGCTCACGGTTCACCAAGCTTCCAAGCTTGGCTTGCATCGCCTGTGCTGACTGTAGTAAGAGAGCTCTTGGTACCACGACGCGAGCTAAGTGTGTGCCGTTGGCGAGAAGCGCGGCCGCCATAGCTAGAAACGGTAAGCGACGCAACAATGGAATTGAACTGAGAAGACACTTACGAAGAATGCAGGAAGTCTTTCCCTTGCCCATTTGAAGTTGGAGAACGGAATTTTTGCCTGACGGTGGTGAAACGGTCGCCAGCGCAACATCTACCTGCTCTTCTCGGAGAAGAACATTGCCATCAATCTCTAGGAGTAGCCAATCCGGATAGTCCAGGGGACTCCAGTTGGTATGGCCCTCGTTCGCCCATTCATCTAGCTCCTGCTGTTGCTTCTTTCTCTTCTGAGAGTCCTGTATGCGAAGTAACTGTTGCAACTTGCTGATCGCGAGACCAAGAGCGACTAGTGCCTCCTTTGTGCCTTCTCCCAATTCTGTTCCAGATGATTCTCGTAGCTGACTCAACAGATCGATAAATGTCATGTTGGGCCAAAGATCAACCATCTGGAGCCACCTTGCTTGAGGATCGCTAGCGCGTAGGGTACATCGGATATGCTCGGCCACTGCAGCTGCACAGTCTCTTGCTGTGTTGATTTCATTGAATGTGATCTG
Source organism: Curvularia hawaiiensis (assembly GCA_026262405.1). Taxonomy (NCBI): domain Eukaryota; kingdom Fungi; phylum Ascomycota; class Dothideomycetes; order Pleosporales; family Pleosporaceae; genus Curvularia; species Curvularia hawaiiensis. The sequence continues at coordinate 102,586 of JAODYC010000076.1, forward strand.
GTGGCAGATCCGGTGTGCCGTTTTCTTCTTGTTCATGATACGTTCTTGAAGAGCGCAAATGCTAGCCTCAAGCTCAGCTGCGTACCTACACTGCACGAAAGACGACGGGTCTTTGAACTTCGCTACAACCTCTCGGAGCATCCCGATTTCTGTCGGGAAACGAGGAGCATTGTGAGGAAGCATCATCTTCTGCGGGCGAGTAACGTTCATGCGACTACGAGGGCTTCCCGGGCTGTGAACGATATTTCCTGACCTGGCGCTGAGAGTCCCAGCAAATGATCCGACAATAGGAGTACCGGCCTTGTGGGCCACAGTGTAACTGGCTATGGGGAACTTGAGCAAATGGCGAAGTTGCATATCATCTCCAGTTCTTGAACGCTCGGGATATACAAATGGTGGGATTTCGGTTTGTGCGACAGCTGGCGTCAATGATTCACACTCATGAGGATGCGCTCGGGAAAGTACATCTTGAACTCGCTCCAAATAAAGAAGTAGTTCATAATTCTGCGTAAGACGAGTCCATTCAGGAGTGATGTCTGCCAAGGCGCGCTCAATGTCGAGGTGCGCCGGATCGACGGCTACCAATCTTTGTGGATCGATATTTGAGCTGGGCCATTGCGCTACGATGGAGGCTGCTAGCAGTTCGCATGCTTTGTCCACGCTTGGCTCGTGTAAACTCTCGGCTTTGACTAGCTGCGAACGCTTTTTGAACCCAGTCTCTGAGAAGGGAACTCGTGCTCTAACCATCAGGGACACAAAGTACGATGTTGGAGGTGCACTGTCTGCACGGAAGTGGAAATAGGCAGGGTGTTTCGGGGCAGGTATAGCACGAATCTCCGGCAACATGGCGAACGAAACCAAAACACGAAGCAGGTCCAAATTTGCATCGGGAGAAAATGCTAGGGTGCTGAAAAGGAACATCAGATTGAATTTATCGTTTGAGTTGCACCGTAAGGCCTTCTGGGCAAGTGCTCCCCATTCGGCTCGGAGGTCGACAGCAAAGTGATCACTGAGTAAGACTTTTCGATAGAGCTTATCGTAGCCACCTACGACAGGGGCATCGTGGAGAAGAGCGACTAACGGAATCTCCATGCTGTGCGATGTCTGCCAAGCTAAAAGGAGTTTCGATATCGCTAACACGTTAAGGAGTTCTCGTGAAGACGTGCGTGTGTCGCGCGTATGGTAGACTTCTTCCTCTTCGCCAATGTCCTTTCTTTTGAGAGCATTGCACCTCACGAGTGCGCGTGTAGCAAGGTGTGTGGCTTGTGTAGATATACCGAGTTGTTCCTGAACCTGATGCCCAGGATTGAAGCGCCACAAATCGGACGACTTCTTCACAATTCTGGAGATGATTGCGGCGTAGCGATCATCCTGCATATAGTTGGTACAGTGAGCATTCCAGGACACTGTTTCCATGCATTTGGCTTCAGGGGGGTAGTATCCGCGCTTCGGCGAAAGGTTTCTGATGCAATTCAACAGGTTGATCATTTGGTCCGATAACGGGTTCCAGGGTTGGTAGGCTGCAGATTGAAGAAGAGAAAGAGCTTCCTCAGTCCCTGTTCGGCCAGTGAGGGGGTCGGCTATTACATGCGACGTATAAGCATGAAGTAGAGCCTTGGTGTACAATAGACGCGGCTCAGGTGCGCAGTCAATTCTCCCCAAGGTATCGTTGACTGTGTAGTTGAGATATTCGTCTCCGCCCATCCCAATATCGACACAGACGTGGGGCCCATCTCTCGACACATTCAACTCTCCCAAGGGAACTAGTATGCTCTTCTGGCGATGATTGGCGATGGACTGTATCACGATCTTGTTACGTAGGCCATACCATGTTCCACAGTTTTGGTTCTGCGAAACGAAAGCACCTAGTCGCGGCGACACTAGAAGGCCTTGCTGGTCGACGAAAAAGCTCAGGTCCCTGCGCTTCAGCTCTACCTTCACTTTGCGGTTATTCTCAGTGAATACCAGTATATCTGATGGAAGCTCGAAATATCTGAAGATCTGGGCGATATTCTGAACAAGATGGCTGGTTGGTTCGACGAGCGTTGTCTGCTTGGGTTGCCGAAATCTCCGCACAGCATGATACACTCCTGGAAAATCTCTTCGTATCCACCAGTTCATGTCTTTGAGCGCCCATGGGTCGTTCTGACGGATTTCAACATGGCCAGTGTAGACATCAAGCCAATGGTAGCAGCCCTGAACAAGAGCCCTGGGGAGATCAGACTCAAATGTTTTATGAGAAATGAACTCGAGCAAGCGTCCATCCTTGACTGCGCGGATGATAAGTCGATCGTTGCGATAGGCTAGGTGAATTCTGTGGCCGTTCCGAACAGTCTCGCACAAAGTAAAATCCATCCCGTGTAGAGGAGAGGGATAAACGATCGGGTTTCTAGTACCGAGTATGTGTCGGAAATCTGGATGCATTCGATACGACAACGGCAAGGTACCCATCTCTTTCCCATCTATGAGAAGGGTGCCATAGAGGTAGTTGAAGTGCACAAAGTACGTGAACTGATCGGTTCTTGATCTCAAGGTAAGTAGGATCCACCAAGTGTCTGAGACAGTTTCAAACTTCAGCTCATTGCAGTCGAAATCGTCAGGAACATGCCATACGCTTTGCAGTACGGCAATGAAAGTCTCTGGATGTGCGAGGAGAGTGCTTCTCACGAGCTCTCGATTTCCATAAGCGAACAGTACGTCCTGAACGATGGCGTTACGCAGGCTGAAGGGCATGTATGTAATATCGTCGGAAAGATTGTAATGGAGAGAAATTGATGCATCCAGATACATTCGAAAGTCTTCCTGATTGCGCAGCAGCTGGTTGGTGGTATGGAGCGTGCGCTTGCACAAAAGCGAGGCCCATATAGCCCATTGCAGAACATTGCAGTCCTGCGTGATGATCACTTGGAGCTCTCTTCGCCAAGCATCAGTTATCTGGCGAGCTTGATGAAGGAGCTTCACCCCATGCTTTTGAACCTCTGCGCTTCTAGTCAGGGAAGTCACTTTGAGCAAAATTGTAATCAAAGTTTCCATTTGCATAGGCTCCCTCCAGTTGCGCTGAATACTCTGTAGCCGGTAGTGAATCTGCTCAAACAATGCACTGGAGAGGTCGTTGTCCAGTATTGCACGATGAGCATCGGGGTATTCAGCATCGTGATCATGGCTGGGTCCTTGCTGAAGCACCAGACGCGACACAACCGCCCATGTTGACTGGGAAGAGAAGTTGACGTTGTTTGAACCTAGTTCTCGAAGCAGATCAATCCATCTTGAATGAGTGCCGACCAGAAGGCCTTGGAAAGCGGTAAACTCATGTTGGCCCAAACCCTGCGGGCACTTGGCTTGGCTTGCTAGAATTTCGTTCGACGTCGGCCATGCAGCATAGTTTAGCTCGAGGGCTGAGAATGGCGAGCCCAATTCAAGCTTCACGGGAAAGTGATGCCAAAGCGAAGCCTTGGCGGGTCGATCTGTCCAGCAGGCGCCTTCAGTGTCGCAGTATCTAGGCTTCAGACCGCAAGTGCGAATGATCTCTTCGAACGGGATCGGGAAGCTCCAAGTGGCATAGTGGGATTCCAGATGAGCTTTCTTATAAGATCCCAGTGTCACCTGGCAGCTTATATGGTTCGAATAGGGTTGCAGCTGCGAGTATTCACGGACAAGTGACACGCGGTCTAGCTGCCCGGCTGGCTGATGACAAAGGCTGGAGAGAATGAGCCAAGTGGCGTCGCGGTATGCCGCAAACACCTTTGGGCATCGGAGCTCAAAGATTGCCGCCTTTGCAGCCGGCTCATAACCTGGGAGAGGGTATTCGAAGATCCGGATTCTCATGTTCTTCAGCTCGTTTTGAAGATTGTGCCACTCACAGGGTACCCTATGGCGTGAGCCAGCGACACGAAGATCATGAGTCATAACAGGATCATATATGCACTCCTTCTCATTCAACTTGAGAGTCTTTTGTTCGTACTCTGCGCTTCTTTCTTTCCATTCAGCCTCTTTTTTCATACGCGACTCTTCGGCCTTATCTTCGATCTCCCGGCGCATCGTTGAAAGCTCACCTTCAAGTCCGCTGCTATCATAGTAGCGTGCGGCGAAGCAGTCATCCGAAGGGTCGTCGAATATGGTCTTACTATTAGTCGTTTTGCGAGGACGATATCGAGCTGCTAGGTATCGGCGGATGTCTTGGGCTCTCGTCATCTCCTCAAGCGTCAGCAACTCAACAGGATCGAGTATATCAGATTCGAAGCCGGGATGATAATTCAGAAGTAGTGGGTAGCACATGACAGCTGCCTCATCCATAAGAACCCACAACTCCATCAAGTGGAGCAGTTGTTGACTTTTCTGGTATGCGTATGACTGAGTTCCTGCGCAGATGATGCGAACATATTCCCGAATCGTGTTACTTAGTTCAATGGTGCGGTCGCTTGGGGGTCGTACTGAGCTCTTCGCAGGCAACACAGAGTCTTCATGGTACTGTGATGAAGAGATGTGACTGGAAACAGCTCTCATATATGGTTTGGTTGAAGTCGGAGACAGCTCATAAGTACTTAAGAGCTCGGCAGCGGTCTGATCTTGGCGTCTGGCGAATAACGAATGCTCGTCTACGATCCTACGCAAAACGTTGCGACTGTTGCGTAACAGGAGCTGGAAGTCGCCATCATGAGCCTGTTGGGGCAACGGCTGGACTATACGTTCGCGTGATTGTTTATGGCTTCGCCACACCTGCTTTAAGTATCCGCCTGTCGTCGATAGGGCCATCTCAAACCCTTCTTCGAACAAGCGCTGACCATATGGCTGAGCAAAAAGCGTTGCTGCGCTACAGCCATGGAGTTCAGAGCTCAGCTTTGCGAGACGGCGGCCCAGCTTCTGGCGTAAGAAGAACGCTTCTTCAAGAGGTATTTTCTTCAACACGCTCTCTAGGAGTTGTGCATGAAGTGTGCACATGATAGCCTTGTACACGTTTCTGCCCATTTGCGGACCTAGCCAACGATACAGGTACCTCTGCACGGCCACTCTAAGAACCAGGTAGAAAGGAGATCGTCTCCAGGGTTTCCGAGCATCGTCAAAGACAACAGTATCACGAACGCGCTTGCGCAGTCGAGGCACGTGTACCGTAGTGCCATTGGCTTCCAGTATAGCCATCAACAAGCCACAGATGAGTGCCGGATCGCTCGTGTCTCGGATTTCTGGAAGCTTGGCAGCTGCCTTCCAGGTAACGGCAGCGAATTTGGTAACAGTTTCGCGGCTGGCTTGCTCGAGAAAAGTGGCGAGAGCATCTTGGAAGGAGCTCTGGTCGAATGTGGACTTTGAAATAGACACAGCCGATCCAGGAACTAAATGGAGATCTGTAAGCATCTATCACTTGCTCGTTGCATGCATGTAACACTCACAGTCCCATTGCAGCGCACCCTTTGCTGCAAGCACCTTATCAGCAGTCGCAGACGTCTCGAAGGCTTCGAAAACGATAGAAACTCCACCTGTTTGGCTGTAGAAGTTAGCAGTATAGACAGTGACCCAAGTGACCAGTAAACTCACCCTGTATCTTGGTATACGAGTAGACCACAATTCTGTGGGATGATATGGAGTACAAGCATGTTGTGGCAGTTCAGATTTCGAAACATTTTGAGGAGCATGAGCTTGGTGATGGTCCCGTTGAGTCCCTGAGACGCTTCCAATGTGTTGCGTAGCCCATCCATACAAGGCTGAAGATCAGCAGCAGTGTAGGTCGTGAGCTTTCCGATGGCGCTCAGCATACGCGCCAGCAAGCCAGCATCGATGTGAGAAAGATTTAGGTCTTCCTTTCCGGGTACATTGCGGGGCAAAGCAATGTGGTTGTAGAGTTGATGTGGAAACTCCAGGCGACTAGCGGACGCCATGGTCATCCAGGAGGGCGAGGCAAACGAGAAGTGTAGACTAGGCAAAGAAGCTTGTTGCGAGACTGCTTGGAGTGATATATTGATGTGTTGCTAGAAGCGCGTTGCCACAAGGCACAGTTGTTTGCCAAGACCAAGGCTACAATTGAGGTCACAGCAAAGATGAGGTGTGATCAGCCTTGCAGGTGGGCGGTTATGAAGTGCAAACGCACAGCCTTGTCCACTAGAGACATGGTGAAAGGTGAACCTTAGCGCAAGTTTGCCAGAGATGGGAGATTGCAGCCAATATGTTTGTCGCCATTATGCATGCAGAAGGGAAGATGCAGCATGGACATGGCCTTTTATTGCCATTGCAACGCCGGCTTCCAGCAAGAAGCATATTGAATGCTCGGATGCTATATCCGCAGTGAAATGGGACACAGACCTGGAAATAAAGAGAAGTTTCTTAAAGGTAGGTCATCATGCAATAGGGACGGAGCAAGATACATGAATGATAAGGGAATGCCAAGACCGCTGGAGGATACCTAGTCGCAGCGTTGAAAGGCAGTCTCTGGGGTGAAATCATGGAATTCATCGTAGAACGGTCTGAATAGATAAGTTGGCCAGCAGACATTGCATCAATGAGGCTGGACAAGTTCGTTCCAATGATAGATGTGGTGTTATGGAGTCGCGACACTAACGAGGCTGAAAAAGGGTCTCGCCCCGGCCGACCCGGGGTTCACCCGTCTCATATTCCCCTCATCTGCCGAGCTTCACCACCTCCACAAGGCGTTCCTTAGGCCGCATTACGCTTCCTGCGCTTTGCGAGTCCCATAGTCACCGTTTACCAATAGCATTGCCAATGGATCACATCATGTCAGAAGGCGAAGCTTTTCCAAGGCCAGGATCCGTCACCTGCTCTATCCTTGGCTTCGGCCTTCGCTTTGTCTTCCATTGCGAGACCAGAGGATGCACCCTAATTGATCCATCCTTGAACCTCACCCGCCTCGGCTGCAGTGGCCGTCTTCGTTACCGCCATGCTATCGCCGCTATTCCCGGTGGTTGGAAACCGCCATGATGAAGACGGCAAGGCGTCCTTGCTATAAGGCGTTCACAGCTAGCCCATCTGGTCAATGGCGCAACCTTGAAATTGCCATATCTCGCGCCCGTTGCCCATGGTACTTTTCTGTGCGCTTGCCTTCGTCGAATCCTTTCGTACTGTTGACTGTGCGCTCCGGGCAGCGCCTCCACCAGCGTCATGTCTAAGACCGACTTTGACAAAGACATTGCAGTCGCCAACACCTCTTCATTCCCAGAAAACGATACATTGCCCTCGTCGCAATCGCGTACCTCGGATAAGCCCCACGTAGAGGAAGAGGATGCCTCCGAATCCTCGTTGTCAACGCGATCCGCTTCGATTGCTTCAGTAGCAGACGACCGTCCGTCGATACACCATACACTGAGCAGGAACACTGGTCACTCTTGGCCTGGCGACAAGGACGAGGTCATCGCAGCTGTGACCACCAACGCGACCCAAGACCCCCGCTTTGAAGTCGACTTTGACGATGACGGCGAAAACCCACAAGACTGGCCCATGGCGAAAAAGGCCCTCGTCGTCTTCTTCACAAGCTACTCGACCTTGGTCGTCGTCATGTATTCGACGAGCTATACAAGTGGCATACCTGGTATGATGGAGACATTTGGCATACACTCCAAGACGCCCGTCATCTTGGGCATCACAACCTACCTGCTTGGTCTTGCAGTCGGGTCCTTGCTTCTCGCGCCGCTCAGTGAAATGTACGGTAGAAGGCCAGTCTACATGATTTCCGTCGCTACCTTTGGTATCCTTGTAATCCCATGTGCCCTGTCGAATAATCTGCCCCAGATCCTCGTCTTGCGCTTCTTTGGTGCTGTTGCTGGAGCGGCCATGATCTCGAACGCCCCTGGAACTGTCTCCGACATTGCCAGTGAAGAATATCGTGCGTTGGCCTTCTCAATTTGGTCCCTTGGTCCTATGAATGGCCCTGTTATTGGTCCATTGGTCGGAGGATTTGTTTTCCAGGCCCTGGGCTGGCGATGGACAAACTGGATCGTCGCGATTGGCGCTGCTGCTTCGTGGTTCATGCTCTTCTTGGTCAAGGAAACATATGCGCCAGCTATCCTTCGCGCAAAATCTGCCAAGAAACGCAAGGAGACATCCGATCCTCGATACTATTCGCGCTACGATGACAAGAAGTCCTTTTGGCCGTTACTGAAAGAAAACCTCTACCGTCCCTTTAGCATGGCCTTCAACGAGCCCATCTGCATTTTTTGGGACGTCTACATTGCACTAGTCTACGGAGTTTTGTACCTCTGTTTTGTGTCGTATCCAATCGTTTTTGGCGAGCTACGAGGCTGGTCACCTGGACTAGTCGGACTTGGTTACATGGGCATCGGCATTGGTGGCATAATTGTGATAGCATCGGAGCCGCTCATTCGCCGTATGATTAACAATCACAAGAAGGACCCCGCAACGGGTAAGCCATATCCCGAAGCAATGGTCAGCGTTGTCGTCATCGCTGCAGTATGCTGCCCAGTCGGCGAGATGATCTTCGCATGGTAAGTATTCTCTATCAGATCACGAACCATTGGCTAACAGGTTCTCAGGACTTGCACTCCTAATGTCCACTGGATCTTTCCTATTCTCGCAGGAGTTCCTTTCGGTGCTGGAAACTGTGGCGTCTTCATCTATGCCTCAAACTATCTCGTCAACTCTTATGGTATCTATGCCGCCTCCGCACTCGCTGGAAATGCAGTCCTTCGCTCAGCTATGGGTGGCGCCCTTCCATTGGCCGGTCCCCAGATGTATAAGACCCTTGGTCCTCATTGGAGCGCCACTATGCTATCTCTGATTGAATTTGCCATGATTCCCATTCCAGTCATTTTCTATCTCTATGGCCATAAGATTAGGGAGAAGAGCGCGTTGATCACACAGATGAGGGAAGACCGAGAAAAGTTGGAGAATAAGAAGAAGAGGGCTGCCGAAAGGGCCCAACGGTTGGGGCTCAAAGAAGAGGGTGTGGACATTGAGAAAAAGATGGACGTTTGATATCTGTTACGAACATGTCATTTTCCGCGAATTAGATACCATTAGTTATGAATTTTGTTTACTTCTTCTCGTTCTCTTACTCACCTATCTGCCGTGCAGGAACCTTTCTGCTGAGCACTCCATGTAGACTGTTCCTCTGAGGCAAAGGCTTGCGGCTTTCTTTCGCACCATCATACGCGATATGGCAATAGGATTGGGCTCCATTCTGCCGGAATTTGGAGTTTGCCTAACTCCGATTTCGCCCATATTCGTCCATACGCCCAAACGAAGTGGCTGACCACCATATTTCTAGCCGCGCACTCGCTCATGCATGACGCGTAGGTGGTCCATGGGTAGACATAGCGAGCTCCGAGACCGACGTTCTAGGTTGTAGTACAAACATGTATAATAGTGGAACTGTGTGCAGATGCGCTTGTAGTGCCGCGGCGCTACCTGCTTGACATCTGCCGACGGATGATCGACGTCAATACCAAAGAGGCCAGCGGTAAAATCAACTCGCACAACGCCACTTTAAGCGGAAAATGGAAGCCTGCTCACATCGGTTTCCTCTCTCCAAAGCTGTACCAGGATTACCAGGACATAGCTATACGAGGCTGTAGTGAGAACAAAACAAAGAGTAGAGGAACTCACTACCAACACATCATCCATCAATAAAACCGCCATGTCGACTACCGCGGAGTCGACAGTTCCATTATGGATAGATAACGAAGCCGAACATACCAGCACCGCGTTTCCCGTGACTCAAGCCTCATCTGACACGGTTGTTCACCATGCCTCATCCGCCTCCATTGCAGACGCCACCCGGGCTGCATCGTCCTCCTGGACAGCCTTCAAATCGTGGCGCAAAACACCCCACACCACCCGGCGCGACCTCATCTTGCGTGTAGCCGCTCACTACGAGGCCCACGCTGCCGACTTCATCGCCGTGCAAATCTCTGAAACCTCCTGTACTGAAGCCTGGGCCCGCCAGAACGTCAATCTCTCGATATCGTACCTGCGCGAGATAGCCGCGCAAGTCAGCAGCGTAGCAGGCGTGATTCCGCCCACCGAGAAGCCCAACACAACCGGATTCATCTTCAAAGAACCCATTGGCCCCATCCTATGCATAGCCCCGTGGAACGCCGCGCTCATCCTCGCCACGCGCGGTATCGCGAGCGCCATCGCCGTCGGATGCACCGTCGTATTCAAAGCGTCTGAACTCTGCCCCAAAACGCACTTCAGCATCACTCAAGCCTTCTCCGCAAGCGGCGCTCCCGCCGGTGTACTGAACCAGTTGCAATGCCAGCGCTCCGACGCCGCGAAAATCAGTGAAACACTAATCGCTCACGAGGCGATCCGCAAGATCGAATTCATTGGGTCGGCGGCTGTAGGCCGCCAGATCATGAAGACAGCAGCAAATTACCTGAAGCCTGTGCTGCTGGAGCTCGGCGGTAAATGTCCTGCCATTGTGCTCGAAGACGCGGACTTAGCTGCTGCGGCACAGCAGTGCACGCTCGGCGCTACGATGAACCATGGTCAGATCTGCTTCAGCACTGAACGCATCATCGTGCTCGAGGGCGTGGCGAAGGAGTTTCAGGCGCACCTTGTCGAGGCCATGCGTAAGGTGCAGAAGGATATGACGGGTAGCGCCGTGTCGAAAGATATCGCTCAGCATGCGGAAGAAGTGATTCGCGATGCAGAGAATAGGGGTGAGACGGTACTTCTCGGCAGCTCTACTACTGATACCAGTGATTCTGCAACGGTGCTTCCGCCTACGCTGGTGCTAAACCCATCCGACAGTAGCAGAATCTTCGACGAGGAAACGTTTGGCCCATCGGCTTCTTTACATGTAGTCAAGTCCGATGAGGAGGCTGTGGAATTGGCCAATCGCTCCTCCTACGGACTCAATGCTACGGTCTGGACGCGTGACATGGCGCGTTTCCTGAAGATGAGCAGGGAGTTGGAGTATGGGCAAGTGCATGCGAATACTATTAGTGTGTACACGAGCCCGACGGGAAGTCAGGGCGGAGTCAAAGGAAGTGGGTTTGGCAGGATGAATGGGAGGTGGGGGTTAGATGAGTTTGTGGTGGAGAAGTTTGTTACTTGGTGTGGCTGAGACGTGTAGTTCGAATTTACTGCTCAGAAAGGAGGAATATCTGAGAGAGATTTAGAAGAAAAGAGAAGACGCTTGATTAGGTTCTGGGTCTATGATTATTACGATTACCGAGTCGTGGTCCCTAAAAGGATCGACTTGGTTATTACAATCTGGATAAAACGAAAAATGAAAACTCCTTAAACTCATTAGTCGAGCGCTGAATGGAATTGGCTCAGAGTGAAAAGAGACATCTCCTGCCTGCCAACCAAATCAATCATGCCACTCCAATTGTAACGTGTCCTTATACTGGCTTGCTCACAGGATCCTCTATCGTTGTCTACCACGTGAACGTCATCAATTGTGGATTCAGCACGATTGGTAGCAGAAAGTGGCTGACAACGATAGTCCCCATTGGCCACACCGCAATCAGTGTCCTAATCTGCCAATCCTCTGGCAGTGCAAACGCCATTGTGATCATGACTGCTGTCATGCCAAAGCAGAACATGAAGCTCCACTTGAAGCGCCTGAGTACCTTGCTAATGGCAACGAAGAAAGAAACGTGCTCGGACTCCTTCGATGTGGAGCCCCATTCTAGCGGTATGCTGAGGAAGTGACAGAGTAGTGCTTGCGAAATGTGCAAGGAGATACCGCCGAGGAAGATGGTTAGTAGGGGGATCCACTTCAGGTTGGTGAGGAAGCCACCCATGATGGAGCCTTCGCCGATGCGGTAGCGGAGGACGGCGAGCGAAATGTTGCCGAGAACGGTGAAGACGAGGACGATGGCGAAGTAAACTGGGTAGTGTTAGTGCATGCATCATGAGATTGGTGGAGATAAACTTACCGCGGAAGGAATTGATATAGTAGTGATCGAGCCATCCGTTGAAGAACCCAATCAGGAAGTAGTTGAGCATTGTAAGGATCCACGAGCATCCGAGAGCATAGTAAGTACCAATATAGGCCATGATGGTAATCTTAGATGCAAGTGGTATATTCGATCTGAAATGTGCGTATTAGTTCGACGGACGTGTAGCAGGTTGGAAGAAATTCTGACTTACCGAAGGAAAGATCGGAAGAGTTTTGTGAAAGGGCCCTTCGTAAACCATTTTATGAAGGGATTGAAGATGAGCTCATTACATCCGTAAGCATACCTAAAGCGTGAGAATTAGTAACATGGTAATCTGCAGGTACGAGGGCAGAACGTACTTTTCCCATCGAGCGAGCTCGTCGTAGACCGTGATAGAGACACCCTCCTTGAAGCCGTCACCCTTATATGACGCCAAACGAATGATGTAGTTGGCGCTTTGAAGCCTTAGACTCATGTCAAAGTCTTCAGACACCGTTTCCTCGGACCAGAACTTGTCGTAGGTTGTGCCGTCCTCCTCCTTGAATTGGTATGCAATTTTCTGAACCGCCGACCATCGCAGAATAGCATTATGTCCTACAAAGGGCGCTACATCGCCGCCAGCGACAGCGAATCGGATCATCGTATAGATCATATTGGTGAAAAAGGTGATTCCCTTTTCGAAAAAATTGTTGGTAACGTTCATGACCCCAGAAGAGTACTGCAGAATTGCTACTTCGGCGCTCTGCTCCATCTCGCTTACGGCCTCAAGAAGGCAATCCTTAGGCACCCGGGTGTCCGAGTCAACTAAGAGGATGTAGTCGCCTATGCGGATGTTTCCATCGGCCCAGGCCTCACCCGCATTTTCAGCCATGGCTGTCTCCATGGCGTGCTTGTAGGCAATGTTCTCGTCTAGCTGGGTCCAGCCCTCGCCACGCGGAGTCTGGTTTAGCAACTCTTCTACCCTGCAGCTGATTCGAAGGCCGTAGTTCATGTTGGAAGCCTTCTTGAACTTTCCGGGACGAATGAAAGGCCTCACTCCATGCTCGCCCTTCGGATCGTGTCTTGGGCGAGCCACCCAACCAATGCCGTGTTCGTCGTAAAACTCTTGACGGTCTTGAGCATCTTCAGCTGAGAGAAGTTGCACTATGAAATGTGAGTACGGATTACAAATTCGTTCAAAGGAACAATCACTTACTGCCATCATCGTTGATGAAGATGTTTGCGCTTCCTCCTTGAAGCTCGTAAGTAGAAATTGCTTGCTTAAGCGAACGAACAGTGGGCTCAATCACAGTGCGTAGACCCTCTTTGAAGACGGGCATTTGAACAGTGACGTGCGGAAGCGGTGCTCCAAAAGTGTCCCTATGAATACGTTTGGGCGCCTTACCAGAATAGTATCGACTATTCTCGTTCATCTGATCAGTGGGACCGAAGATTTGTGCCACGTTGCCGACTACAGCTTGGAAGAAGAACTGACCTCATTAGTTGTCTATCTTCCCTTGCATTGAAAGAACATACCAGTGATAGCCAGACTTGGGCCGGTAAGCAGACCAAGAAGAGCATTCGGAGCATATCGTAAGCCTGGACCTCTTCGATGGCGATTTGCCTCCATCCAGATCCAATGGCGGTCGTCAGTAGCAATATGGACAACCCGCAGTAAGCTGACTGCCAAATCTTGATATCTCGCGGTCCCTCATCTTTGCCGCCTGTCGGATCGAAAACCTCATCATATTCTTCAACATCGACCATGGGGTTCTTGCCGAGGACCTTCTCTAGTTCGATATCCTGTGCGTCGTAACCATATTCAGATCCACACATCATCCTCATCAAGGCGTTGATGATGAATTCGGATCGCTCGAGCAATAGCTTTGGGTCGTCTTGCCACACGACTAGCATACCGCGAGAAGCGACGAAAGCAGCTGATTGTCCTCTTTGGCAAAATGGCAGGGCTTCAAAATCAGGAACGACTTGCAGACGGAGGCCGGATTGAATTTGGACATAGGGAATTGTTGTACGTTCGAGGATGTACTTGATGACCCTTGTGTTGACAGTCATGGCACACTTAGGACTATTAGCACTAAAATTTAGCAAACAGAGTAATGTGATTACTTACTCGGACGTTCAGCTCTGTGACTGCCTGGTAGAGACCGGTACCATCGTTTTGAACCCCGTGAGGCGCACATGCATAACTCCCTTTTGCTCTTTTCATGAATACACCTTCCCCCGCACCGCCAAATGTCCATACTCGCTCTTCCTGCTTCGTATGTAGCCAGTTGGCCAAGATCTCAGCTTTGACATCCCGAACAGGGTCTGTTCCCGACGAGGTAGAGCCGTCACGAGTGGGATCCGAATCGGCGATCGAACTGGAGCTCGGTGAGTTTATTCCTCCAAGCTGAAGCGGTGTGAAGCTTGCAGGCCTCGACCTGGACCCGGCAGAAGCATTGCTAGGGCTGACCCTAGATTTGGGTGCGAGAGGATTCAGCGGTGGAGGTTCCTCGTTGTCTTCTGCGGTATTCTGAGCGTGAGAGCCGCCTGGCAGTCTCACTCCGAGACCCATGCTGTCTTAGATGGCCGAGTGCAATTGATGGCAAAGGGTCGTTTGCGGAGCGAGAGATGTGAGCAAGCTCCCAGAACCAGAGAGCAACTAGAGCGTACCTCGAGTTATTGATATAGCTGAAGGGGTAAGAAGATAAGTCGGGAAAAAAGAAATTCAACGTCGTGATGCGATCCAAACTTTCCAAAAGTGGACTAAGCCTACATCATGATAAGTCATTTCATAGCATCATTGAGTGGATCAAGTCCAGTACCAAAAATGAGATTTGTTAAATTGTAGAGAAAACCAAAGACTCTGGGTGGGCTCAATATACAATTGAATTATGACACTGACGGGCCATGGAACTTGGTCGCGATAGCATCGGCGAAGCAAAGCCTAAGAACATGATGAATAGCCTGATAGCGACTTGCGGAAGCTCCAGGCCAGAAACTCAAAGGAACGCTTGAGAACAGAGATCATGACGTGTACTGAACAGCCGGTACTTGGCCAATGCATCCTTCTGAGAGGTTGCTGATGACATTATCTCAGCTGTGTAAGCTGCTTGCTGTCAGCCTTTGACGGCAGTTTGATTGACACCTTAGATATCTCGGTTCTGTGATTGATCCCAGGAACGGAGTGTTTCTCTGTTCTTGTGTTGAAGTCCGTGTTCCGGGTTAGCGTGGAGTACTGGTTGACCTATCCTCAAGCTCGTAATGCCAAAGTTGCCACAGCACTTCCAGGAGGACTTCAATGAACCAGAGAATGCTTGTTGCAGGTTCCGGTACCGAAAAAATCACGAAAGAGCCGCCCTATGCTAAAACCAAGGACCTTGTAGCGCAATCAGTCGGGTATTACATACCACGTACACGTTGGTTGTCGCACACTAAGGGCACGTTTCTATTGGTCGATTATGCCATTGTTGAAGTAATCCAGCAGCCCCGGGAGTGGATAGGATACTGAAAAACACTTTGTTGATACTCCATGCGCCCAGCCGAGATAACGAAAGAAATAGAGAATCGGGAAACAACCTGGACAAGTATGGTACCAATGCGCTAGTCCGCGAGTCTAGTAAATCAGTGGACTGTATGCACTATTCAATTCGGGGGTAACTGACCTGTAGCTCACCAATGTGTCCACACGATGGCTGCTGGTACTGAAGCTTCGAAGCTGCACTTTCTCTCCATTCTTGATCTCTTTCGCGTCGCTGTCGCCCCACTCAAGCGGCACCTCAGAGTCAGCATCGGCATAAACAAGGACGTTGAAAGTGCAGTTTCCATCCAACATAGGCAGGAAGGTCACAGAGGCCGTAATTTGCCTAAAGATGGACTGGATTTCCGACTGGATTTCCGCCTCGGTTTTCTCTTCGGTTGCATCGCTGGCCCTGCGAACGGTCAGTACATAAAACCAGTGAGATTGGTCGAACCTACTCCGGCGCGGCATTCTCCTGGTCGGTGGTCTTCTTGGCGGATTTTGACTTGGATCCTTTTCCAAATATTTGGACCTAGGCACTGTCAGAAGGGACGCAAAGAGTCGAATCGTCTGACTTACATCAAATTGCCATCGCTCGACATGCTCTCCGGTTTCTTTACTTGTGATGACAACAACAAGCTTTGAGATTTTGCCGCCATACATCCACTCCTTCAGTTGACCCATGATTTTCTTGATGTAGGCTTTCACCTGGTCATCAGCAGTCACTACACATATCAGCAAGACATCAGTGAGGTGAGAAAACAGCACAATTACCCATCATGGTCAAACCATATTTCTTTACCCTGTATGTGGTTAATTGGTGATTTACACTTTGTAACGTTACAGCTACTTACGCAGTAAAGTCTTCAGCGGGATAGACACCTCTTTGGAAGCTGCAAAGATCAGCCAACGGGCAATGCAAGACTCGAGGTCAAAAAATATGGCTTACAGTATGGTGTTGATAGAATACTCGAACTGATCTGGGTAAGCGCACGGTTTCTTTCATAGCTTGGCAGACTTACGAATTCATTAACGATCTTGGAGGATCCTTTCAAAGCAAGCTTGTGGACTTTGGATGAGTCGCTCTTAGACGACTTGGACTTGGAAGAAGACTTTGAAGAAGTCTTGGGTTGAGACATGTTTGGCGGCACTGTTTGCGGCGACGATGTGGAAGCGGTGTAGGAGAGGAATGGTTGTTTACGGAGTTTGTTGATGGGGAAACTGCGAGTCGCAAAGCCCGAGAGGGGGACGGATTGGCAACAGTGCACGAAAGAACGTGTCTTAGATGATCGCAATGGATGCTTGGGCGCTGCACGAGTGATGGACAGGCTTGGTATAGCAGCGGTGGGGTCGTGTCGAGACAAAAAAGGTCTGGTCGTTGTGAGGTGCCGCCCAGCAACGCACGGCAGCCCGGCGATAAGATAAGATAAGATGATCAACTTCTAGCAAAGAAAAGTTGCGACAGCTATCCAACACAACCAGCAGCCACGCATTGATTTGATCTCATGCCCACCCATGCGATCATGCGTTCGAACTGCAAGCAGCCTTCTGCACGGCTGGCGGACGCCCTTGGCCCGCTCCAGGGCCCTCCCGCATACCTCACGCCTGCTTGAGCGCCTATGGACCCCCGCCAGAAAGTATGCACAAGCCTTCCGCCCACAGGGAGAGCTCGAGAAGCGCATCGCCGACATCCCCATTGACCGCTACCGTAACTTCTGCATTGTGGCGCACGTCGATCATGGCAAGTCGACCTTGTCAGACCGTCTCCTGGAGCTCACAGGCACCATTGAACCCGGCGGCCAGAAACAATTCCTCGACAAGCTCGATGTAGAGAGGGAGCGTGGTATCACAGTCAAGGCGCAGACATGCACCATGATCTACAATCACGAGGGCAAAGACTATCTGCTACATTTGGTAGACACGCCTGGCCACGTCGACTTTCGTGCTGAGGTGTCGCGAAGCTATGCCAGCTGTGGAGGCGCTTTACTGCTGGTAGATGCCAGTCAGGGTGTACAGGCTCAGACAGTCGCAAACTTCTACCTTGCCTTCTCCCAAGGCCTGACGCTGGTCCCTGTGCTGAACAAGGTCGACCTTCCCCATGCTGACTCGCCACGTGTACTCGAGCAGATGCACGAGACCTTTGAGCTCGACCCCGAGGAAGCCGTGCTTGTGTCTGCAAAGACCGGGCTCAACGTGGCATCCCTCCTTCCTACTGTCGTCGATAAGATCCCTGCCCCGGTAGGCGACCCAAACAAACCTCTCCGTATGCTCCTCGTCGACTCGTGGTACGATGTGTACAAGGGAGTCATTCTGCTTGTGCGCATCTTCGACGGTCAGGTGCGGCCTGGAGACACGATACGCTCGTTTGCGACCAAGCTCAAGTACATTGTGGGCGAGGTTGGCATCATGTACCCTGATCAGACGCCGCAGACAGTCTTGAGGGCAGGCCAGGTAGGCTACATCTACTTCAACCCTGGCATGAAGCGGTCACAAGAAGCCAAAGTGGGCGACACCTACACAACCATTGGGTCCGAGAAGCTGGTCGAGCCATACCCTGGATTTGAGGAGCCCAAAAGCATGGTCTTTGTCTCTGCCTTCCCGACTGACCAAGATAATCATGAACATCTGGAAGACAGCATCAACCAAATTATTCTGAACGATCGCAGCGTCACGCTGCAGAAGGAGTCTTCGGATGCATTGGGTGCTGGATGGCGCCTAGGATTCTTGGGAACGCTGCATTGCTCCGTGTTCGAGGACCGACTTCGTCAAGAGCATGGTGCAAACATCATCATCACGCCACCCTCGGTACCTTTCAAAGTGGTATGGAGGGATGGCACCGAGTCCATCATCACCAATCCCAATGAGTTCCCGGATCAAGACCAGGTGCATTTCAAGGTGCAGGAAGTCCATGAGCCTTACGTGTCTGCCACCATCACTTTGCCGGATGAGTATCTTGGTGAGGTCATCAAGCTCTGCGAGGCCAACCGTGGAGAGCAGAAAGAACTGACCTTCTTCACGGCCACGCAAGTCATTCTGAAGTACGACCTTCCCTTATCGCACCTGGTAGACGACTTCTTTGGCAAATTGAAGGGCTCGACTAAGGGTTATGCATCTCTGGACTACGAAGATGCCGGTTTTCGTCGGTCTTCGATTACTAAACTTAACCTGCTTGTCAACGGCTCCCCAGTTGATGCCGTTTCGCGCGTCCTGCACACATCCCAAGTCGATAAAGTGGGACGCATGTGGGTGGAGAAGTTCAAAGAACACGTCGAGCGGCAGATGTTTGAGGTCATCATACAGGCGGCCGCAGGGAGAAGGATTGTGGCCAGAGCTACCATCAAGCCTTACCGCAAGGATGTATTAGCGAAGTTGCATGCAAGCGACCTCAGCAGGCGGCGCAAACTGCTTGAAAAGCAGAAAGAGGGCAGGAAAAAACTCCGGGCTGTGGGAAATGTTGTGATTGACCAGGAAGCGTTTCAGAAATTTTTGGCCAAGTAGTGAATCGATACCCAATTCTACTCTGAAGCCGTCTTGACCTTCGCCAATAGCGTTCTTAACACTCGCATGTTAATTGTTAGCCAGGGGTACTATATGCGGTCGGTAGGGCATGATCCTCTGCCAGCGTACGTACTATAGCTACCGTACGCCGGCCCGAAATCCAACCGATCTACGAATACGACAACGATTACGGAGTATATCCAGCATGGCCCTGATCTACCCACCCCAGGACGATTCACACCCCTGAGCTCGGTTCATGTTCCGGACCTATCATTAGTGGGCCATGAATTTACAGTCCATGCTGCTTCTGCTGTCGAACTCGGCAGCAGATCACATTCACCTTCGGCATTGTTCCTCTGACTCGCATATGCTCCCCTCGCCCCATTTTAAACTTTCGTTATCGCTTTTCAAGCACTGCATTCAACTTGCAACTTCTAAGAACCTATGGTCCCGAACGCTCGATCGTGTTACTGATCGACGCTAACATATCGATGACATCAGTGGGGCATCGAGATCGTAGTTGTCAAATGTCCTGAACAACCACTCAAGTTTCGGTTCTAGTTTCGCGTACCTGACAGCTGCAAGATTAGACGGGCTATAGCGCTTACTTTGAACCTCCTAGTCCTTAACTAGACAGGCCATATGTAGGCACCGATCTTTTGCCCATTTTTTCTTGTGGTACGCTTATTCTAAGTTTGCGGCTGGTAAGCGTGAAAAAGTCATTGTGTAAGAGGGCGAACAAGCGGACGTCATCGATAAAAGTATCGCGAGTCGAGTGAACTCACGTTTTGGATGGATTGACTCCAAGCGTGCACCTGGTTATTTATCGAAATATTGATGTCTCTGTCCGAACTTACCTCAGTATTACATTCCACGAAGCGTTCGAGGGAGGTGACGGAAGGATGTAGCGTGTGTATCGCGGGAACTCTCCCCAATCTTTCACTCTTAGCGCGTTGGGCATATGACCAGGGATGCCGGCATTAGCTGCACAGAATGCTTGCGACGGTTCTGCACAACATGACGTTGGAGTGATGGCCAGAAGCTGCGACGGCTGGGCAACATGGGTCAGCTCCATGGGTACTGAGAATGCTAGAAGGACTCCGTCGCAACGCCTGCGCCGAAGAGCGTATGCGACGCAGCTCGTCGTCACTTACCTCTCGTAGCTCATCAGGCGGTCTTCTATCATTTCCAACGACGCTGCTGTATTAATCTATGCGAAATGCCACGATTCTTAGGATTACGAGGCAAGAGCCTAGCGAGCGCCATTAGTGTGACTTGCGGCCTTTGCTTTTTGTATGTCGGCACACCTCCAGGGAACACCACGGGTGATTTTTGATTCGTCGACTAATGTGACACAGATGTTTCGGGTATGCTCAGGGTGTGATGGGCGGTCTTTTGACCGTTCAGCAGTTCTTGAGTAGATTTCCTCAAGTTGACATTGTCAATGACGCTTCATTCCACGACGCGTGGGTCACAGGTACGTTGAATCACACTTTGGTCTTCTGTGCATCTCTCAGTACCACGGTAATAATACTACGAAAAGTCTGACATTTGTAGGACTCACGGTTGGAACATGGAATTTGGGCTGTATCATTTCCGCCATCGCAACCATTTTCGTTGGTGACCTGCTTGGACGACGACGAACACTCATCTTGGGCCTGACGTTCTGGGTCATTGGCGAGATCATTCAGACATCGTCATACAGCTTTCCCCAGTTTGTTGTCGGTCGAGCAGTCGCTGGCTTCGGTCAGTATTGTGAGTCTGCTCTGAAGACAGTCGCTGACATTACGACATAGGCAATGGCTTCACCACAGCTACAGCGCCAGCGTACCAAGCAGAATGTGTCAAGTCCCATCGAAAAGGCACAATCCTCATGATCAGTGCAGGCGCGTTCGTATCCGCCGGCATTGCACTCTCATACTGGTTTGTTTTCGGTTTCGCCTACATCAGCAGCTCTTCGGCATCATGGCGCGTCCCCATCGCCTTACAAATCGCGTTCGCGCTCCCAGCTATTGCAATGCTATTCGTGCTACCTGAGTCTCCTCGTTGGTTGATCTTGACTGGGCGCGAACAAGAAGCGCTCACGGTGCTGGCAGCGCTGAATGACGACGAACCAGATAGCTTCGAGACCAAAGACGAATTCCTGCAGATCAAGGACGCCATCTTGATCATGGCACAAGGCTCAGGAGCGAGCATGTTTTCTAACAAAGAGCGACGAGGCTTCCATCGCGTAGTACTGGCCTACTTTGTTCAAATCTTCCAGCAAGGAACGGGCATCAACTTGGTTCTGCAGTATCTCTCCTGGATTCTCCTCACCCGCATGTCGTATACTGGATGGCTTGCCAGACTCTTAGCCTCCTGCTCCGCGACACTTTATTTTCTCGCTTCATTCATCGTCGTTGTCGGAATAGATCGCTTCTGGGGCCGCCGTTCTCTTATGATGTTTGGTGCTGCAGGTATGTCGGGCTGCATGGTCCTTATCGCCATCTTGCAGTACTTGTGGGTTGAGAATGGAACGGGGGCGGCAAGAATTGCCAGTACTGTGTTCTTGTTTATCTTTTCCGTCTTCTTCGCTATCGGCTGGCAAGGTATGGCATGGCTGTACCAAGTCGAAATTGTACCTTTGAGAATCCGCGGTCCGGCTAATGGACTATCGACAAGCGCAAATTGGTTGCTTAACTTTGTGTATGTCCGCCCCTCGATACAACTTCCGTATTCGCTAACATGATCGTAGTATTGTTTTCATCACGCCGATAGCTTTCCAGCGCATCTCCTATCGGACATGGATTATCTTTGCCGCCACAAACTTTGCCATTATTCCCCTCGTATACTTCTTCTACCCAGAAACCGCATTCCGCTCTCTTGAGGAAGTAGACGTCATCTTCCAGCTAGCCGACGAGGTTCCAGGGAATACATGGCTCAACGCAGTGAAGATCTCAAAGAGCGAACCTTTGTGGTTTGGCAAACAAGACCCAGAAAAGCGCCTCAATTTCAACTACAAGAATACTTCATGGCACAAGCGTCTTATCGAAAGTGCAGGCAGTGGCAAAAGCAGTAGTCGAGGCGGCACCGCTGATCCAAACAACGAGAAAAGGTCTCGAGCCAACAGCTACAGTCCACATTCCGAAGACCTGGTGATTCCCAGTCTTCAGAACGGTAGACACGAGTCAGAAGAATCAGCAATCGACCCGTACCTCTACGGTCGAACCAGTCTTTCCACTACCGTCACCAAAACCGCCACCAGCGACAACGAGAAAACCCGCAGGAAACTCCAGAAGCGAAACAGCCGCACAAGCAGCGCAGGCAGCGTACACAGCTACTCTCAAGCAGACCCACCCTTCGAGTTCTTCGGCGCCACATTATCTACGCGCTCAACTCACCAACCAGCACACAGACCTGCCCACAGCGCCACCTCCGATGGCCAGCGCTCCCCATACGACCCATGGGCCGACGACTCCGCTCCCGCCCCCAGCATCCCCAGAAGCAGAAGCACTAGCCGAACTGGCAGCGTCGCCATGGATCCCTCATCGCGTGCACACCGCTCCTCATACTACTCCGACGTCAGCATTCCAAGCAACGTCCTCAATCACATCAACGTCTCCTCGCCACACAGCACCCAGCAAGAATTCTACCCACGGTCTTTCTACCAGCACGCAGACTCCTCGAATTCGTTTCGCGAGCCGGAGGCTTCCGCGAGAGAGAGGGCGAGCTTTGAGTATCCTGGTCGGTTGGACGGCGAGGAACGTGGGAGAAGCGGTGGGGTTGTGGAGGGAGAGATAGAGACGCATCTTCCTGATGGTGTGTATCAGGTTGTCCAGGGTAGGGTGAGGCAGTTGAGTGCTGGAGCGCCGAGGCAGGGGAGTAGAGGGGGGTATGCGGCTAGGGATGCGGGGAGGGCGAGATGATGGGTTGGAGTGTAATTGGTGTTGATGTAGAGGTTTGCGCAGCGTGTGTGCATATTGAGTATGGCTTTTCTTCTTCTATCCAGTTGTCGTCTATGCTTTATTCCGTATGGGGTTTGATTCGTTTGAGTTGTCGTTCAGTAGTGCTTGTCGTTTTCTTCGGGGTGCAATTTCTTGATACCTGGTTAGTGATTCTTTCAAAAGTTCGTACAAAGCGCGGTCGTCTCTAAAATTCTATGTTTCTGTAAAGTGAATAGCTTCTTCATGCACAGCTTCATGGCTTTGTACCAGACGACTATTATGACCACAACGATCGTGCATCTCGTCTCACAACCTCACCTGCAAGCAGGGATGTCCAAGAAAACAATACCGTAGTGGATAGTTTCCATAATTCGTTATTGTAAGATACTTATGTGAAAGACGTAAATATAAGCTATACTATGTATCCTCTCGCGAGTCATGTCTAGCGGTCTAAATATTGAGCCAAAGAAGAAGATGGACAAGAATTGAAGTAAAAAGAAAAGTGCGAATATTATTACAGATTGGCCACCCAACCCAAGTACCCAAGCCAATGTTGATCCCGATACTCCTGCAAATACCTGATGTGTGATGATTCCTTTTCGATGGTATAGAGCAAAAATGCTGCAAAATCCCATAAACGCCGTTGACCCGTTCAATGAAGCAAAGGCCGTGTTCTCGTAAAAGCATATAGTTGTCGTCTCAGTGGATTCTCTTCTTGAGACCTCCAAACAATCCTTTGATACCACCAGATTCTTCCTTCTTCTTCCTTCTGTCTCGGCGCTCAGTCTCGCCTCGCTTTGGCCGTGGGCGGTCGTCGCCCCGGTCTCGGGCTCGTGGACGCTCAATCTCGACGCGGCGAACAGGTCGCTCCGGTCGCTCCGGTCGCTCCTTCTCGGTGAACGAGATCCGACGTGTCTTGGTGCGATCTTCTGGCTTCGACATGCGACGACTGCGTCGGCGCTCACGACGCTCCTCGTCGGAGTAGGAGGCTACACCAACAACTGCAGCCGCATCTTCAATTATCGGTGATTCTGCATCCTCAACTGCTTCACCCTCGACAGCATAGTCAAAAGGCACCGGTGGTGGCGGAGGAAGGTCATCAAATGGCTGTGGCACGGAAACTCCGCCATCCCTACCACCAGACATCTCGTGTTCTGGACGGCGCATGAAACGCCTCTCTTCTTTCCACTTGTAATACTCTGCTTCTTCTTCGGGAGATGCAAACTGGCGGCGCTGATGGGAGTAACGTCGACTACGATGTGCTCGGTCGCCTCGGTCTCGGCTTTCATTGTTGGAAGAAAGATCCCTGTTTGGAGAACTCTCTGGCTCAAATTCTCTTCTGGGAACTTTGATAGGGCCGTCGATTGTGTTCGCACGCGCACGGGTTGACCGGGTAGGTTTCGAGACAGGTGGAGATGCTTCCGGCTTCGAACGACCGAAAATGCCTCCAAAAATACCACGCTTCCCATTCTGCGCAGAATCTCTGATGCTCAGTCGTCGTCGTGGAGCGCTACGAGGCGGGGTTTCATCCTCGAGCGGTGGTAGAGGAGGTGGTGACGGTGGGTCCTCATAATCCTCTGCAGCACGTCGAGCAGTATCGCGAGGTGGCGGCTCAATAAGGTCGTCTTGCACCGCAGCTGCTAATCTAGCTGCTTCTCGCTCCGCTCTCTTCTGCCTCCGAAGTCTCCTGGCCTCTTCCTCTTCACGTGCAGCCTCTTCGAGCTTCTCCAACTCCAGGCGCTTTGCTTCTTTTTCGGCTTCGTGCTTCTGTCGCCTTTTCTCGTGTCGGATCCGCCTTTCCTCATCTTCGATCGCCTGTCTCTTCTCTTCTTTGAGCCTGCGGCGTTCCTCGGCAGCTCTAATCGCTTCTTCTTCCGCACGCTTTGCTGCACGACGTCGTTCACGATGCTCCAGTTTTCTAGCCTCCTCTTCGGCTTTGAGTCTAGCAGCATCCGCCGCAGCAAGTCGCTCTTTTTCAGCTCTTCGAGCCTCTCTTCGCTTTTGTCTTTCGATCTCGTCCTCCCTTTCGTCAACAGGGCGGCGTCTAGGGTGTCTCTCATCGCTCCTGCTGTCGCGGCGGCGCGATCGATACTCCGGATAAGCTTTCTCTCGGTCGCTGCTGCTGCCAGCTCTCTCGGCCTCACGTAGCCTTTCCCTCCTTCGCTCGGCTTCACGTTCGTTCATGCTATCACGACGCTTAGTCTTTGGCATACCAGAAGAGTCTGGTACAGCCATGCTCGGGTACTCCCTGTAACTAGCGTCACTCTCACGTCTACGACTAGAGTGATGATAGCCGTCGCGATGAGCATGCGAGTGTCTCCGGCGAGGCCGTTCTCGGGCATAAGGCTCAGCTGCAGGCTCATCGTCAATTGCGAATTCGCGTTCCCTATTTTCATCAACGGGAATCGGGGGCGGAGGCCTAGTTGGACTCTCAAGAAAATCGAGTGACCTTTGCGTAGGCTCGAAACCAACCGCGACTCCTCCATCGGCTGCTTCGTGCTCTAACTCTACCGGTTCAGCCTGAGGTTCTTCTACTGGCACCTCTACATCTGCACCGGCGACTGATTCTGGATTTGGTTCCGCTGCAGGCTCCGCCTCTGGTTCTGCCTCTGGCTCTGGCT
>JAODYC010000077.1:0-17191 GCA_026262405.1 Curvularia hawaiiensis
GTCGTCGTCGCCGTCGCCGCAGGAAATGGACAGCGAGTGGCATAGAGGCAGCGCGGGCGGGCGCTATTGTGGTCTCTTGATCCGCTGCCCTGCGTGAGCGGCTGGCCCCAAAGCCGGCACTGCTCGCTCCCATTGGCGCAGCGACTCCAGGCGCGTGTTTGAGTTTAGCGGCGCCACGCCCAATCAGGCAGGCCGCTAGCCTGTTCCTCATCTCCCACCATGCCAGCCGTGGGGTAAATTGCCTATGCCAATCTAACCACCAGCCCTGTCCCTCGACCTCTGTCTCTCCGGCCGCCATTGTTTCTCCCTTTCGCCATGCACCTCAGACGGGCAATCTGGACAGCTTCCTGCGCGAACCCCAATCCAGCCTGGCCGTCCCCCGCCCCTCGGCGTGGCCGTAGCACGGGCGGCACCAGGCCTTGACGCCTCCTCACCACCTGCTCTTGTGCCACAGTCCATGTCTGAGGCATGCATGTCTGCGTGCAAAAACGGAAATCGCAATGTCTAATCTTACCCACTTCACGTTACATACCAAAAGGACCGATCTCTTGGTCCCATCGGCTACGTCGGCTGCTTCAGCCCTGACGCCCCAGTCATCTCGAAACGAAACACGCGTGATGCGCGTCATTGGATTGTCCACCGCCAGAGGCCCTTCGTCACGCTGCCTTCAATGCATAACTCGGTCTCTGTTTATTCCCGACAGATATTTTCCCTGCTAAAGTAGTCGGGGTGCCACGCCAGCGCCATGACCACGACTATCGCAATGCTATGGTCATTTTGAGACTAGCAAGTCGTCTCGTCGCATAAACCCTCACTCAAACTTACCATGCGCTCTGGGTTGCCTGACAAGGCTGCTGGTCAGCGACTTGCGACAGCCAAGTCTGCAGCAGCGTTGGCATCATGGACTTGGTATACTGAGTATGGAAGTCTGGAGCTCAGCATCGATCCCAGCACTAGAGGCTTGGAGCGGCAAAGTCCGGCCTCATACACTACTAAGCGCCGAATTTGATCCGCGCGAACCACTCCATTACCACCCAGACACAACAACGCAGAGCAAGCTTCTAAGATATGCCTGCCAAGCATTGCAACAGACCACCCAGGTGCAGCGACAAGCATTTTTCAGCCAAAGAAAAAGACGAAAAGCCAACAATTTGCAAACGTGCGAGTGATGGGGTGCCTGCTAACCATGTCGGCTGATGTCTGTCAGCATTTGTATAAGCTTCCTTTTACCGAGTGGGTATTACCATGGCAGCTTCCTCTGGCCGCAGTACGCCGTATGCAATCGGTTGCTCTACTAACTACGCTCCTATACGCTCGACGTGCTCAAAAATCACTCAAGCGGTGGCGACGTGTTTCTTACAAATCATCTCATAGACTTGACGACACCTTACCAACCCCAACAGGGTAGGTGGGGCGCTACGTGTGCCCCACGTCTGTTCAAAGATAGACGTCATGCCGGTATTCTCAAAGATCCAGAGAGCAGTATAAATGTTGCATTGGCCGCCCCCTCCATCACGACGTAGATCAAGCCTGAGAATTCAGAGTCCGAGTATCTTTCCATTGTCTCATTCACGAAAATCGTCAGTCTCAATCATGGGCGCTGAAGCTGAAACCGCGAAACCACACTCGCATCATGCCATCGCCAAAGACATCCCCGAGGACAAGAAAAGTAGCCAAGTTCCTGTCCAGGATGAGCTAAGAAACAAGGCTGCTCCTGGTGTATGCAACAATGTCCATACCGTCTTCGCAATGGCTGACCTGGCTAGGTGTCATACTTCACACCCGAGCAAGACCCTCCCGCAGGCACCGCTTTGGGCATGCTCGATGGCAGCTCCAAGATTCCCAAGCTCTTCCAGCCCCTCAAGCTTCGCGGGCTTGAGATCCAAAACCGCCTCGCCCTTTCTCCCCTCTGCCAGTATTCAGCCGAAGATGGCCACCAGACCAATTGGCACCTGACGCACTTGGGCGGCATCATCCAGCGCGGCCCTGGTCTGTCCTTTGTAGAGGCTACTGCTGTCGTCCCAGAGGGCCGTATCACGCCTGAGGACTGTGGTCTATGGAAAGATTCGCAAATGGAGCCCCTTCGCAAGATTGTCGAGTTCGCACACTCCCAGGGCCAGAAAATTGGTATCCAACTTGCACACGCTGGACGCAAGGCCAGCACCGTGGCACCATGGCTGAGCAAGGGCGACATTGCTCCCAAGGAGATGAACGGCTGGCCAGACAATGTCTACGCCCCATCAGCCATTGCGTTCAACGACAAGCACTGCCAGCCCAAGGAGATGACCAAGCAAGACATCGAGGCATTCAAGCAGGCTTTTGTTGACGCCGTCAAGCGCGCTTTGAAGATCGGCTTCGATACCATTGAGATTCACAACGCGCACGGCTACCTCCTGCACTCTTTCCTCTCTCCCGCATCCAACAAGCGTACCGACGAATACGGTGGATCATTTGAGAACCGCACGCGTCTCACCCTCGAAGTAGTTGACCTTGTTCGCAAGACCATTCCAGACAGTATGCCACTCGTACTCCGCGTCAGCGCGACTGACTGGCTTGACGAGGCTGGTATTGAAGGTTGGACTGTCGACCAGACTGTCCGCCTTGCTGAGATACTAGCCGACAGGGGTGTTGACCTACTCGATGTCTCTTCTGGTGGACTCCACGAGAAGCAACATATTCACGGTGGACCCGGATACCAGGAACCATTCGCCAAGGCTGTCAAGGACAAGGTTGGCGACAAGATGGCTGTCGGAACCGTTGGTAGCATTACCGATGGCAAGCAGGCCAACGGCTACCTTGAGAACGACAACCTCGACGTTGCATTTATCGGCCGCATGTTCCAGAAGAACCCTGGCTTTGTATGGCAATGTGCCGACGACCTTGGTGTCGAAGTTCGGTGGGCCAATCAGATTCGCTGGGGCTTTGGTGGCCGTGGCAAGAAGTAAGTTTCTTGCTACTTGTGTATGACACATCAGTCATTATGAATGGCATGGAAGTTCTCTTCATTTTTATACACTAGACTTTACAATTAGATACAGACTTCTTACTGCAAGCGCAACGAATCTAATATACATCTTCTCAGGGATCAAGTCATCGACAAGAAAGCGTTTGCGAATGAAGGTGCATTCGAAATGAACAAGAAAGACTAATCAATCTAACCTTTAGATCAAGATTGCACTATATGACAAAAGGTTGAAGAATTCGCTCAAACAAAGAATCCATCGCAATCCAATAATTGAAACTCAGTCTCACGCCTCGCTTTCATGCTCCCTCCTCCCAAAAACCTTCTTCCAAAGTAAAAATGTCTCGAAAGTTTGGCTCGGGTACCTGACATGCTGGGTTTCATTTAGAGCTCTCATTTGCCCCACGTCTTGCACGCTGAAAGTAACTTGATTCCCCTTGACCGTTACCGTTTCTGGCTCCGTGTAGGGGTAGATGTCTGCCTCTGTACCAGGGATGCGGCGATCAGCTGTGTTGGTCAGGATACCGATGAGCGTCTTGACACCCAGCACACTCTGAATCATTTCGCCTAGCCGTGGCGCCACACCATTGAGGAATGAGGTAATTGTGTGTGAAGTCCTCTGTAATGAGCTGATCAAAACCCCGCCAGGCGCATATGCCAATACATCGCCGTAGATGTCGCCACTGCCTATCCTCAGATGCCGGTTGTGCGTTGATGAGCTCAACAGGGCGGCTTCACCGAGCCTCTCACTGAGACGCTCGATCCATTGTGTCGCGCCGGGCATAATGGGATTTTCAGAATTCTCGTCTACAGCATGCACGCTTTCCACCATCCACCGCAGCACCGCATCGCTGAGTACCTGGTTCGGGTAGATTGTGCGAGAAAACAGGTCCGGAAGCCAGCCCAGCGCCTCCTCGATCCAGTTTGTAGGGCTCTGGCGCAAAAAGCGGAATGTCATGCGACCGACATCGTAGTGAGTTCCCGGGAACCATTTTTGCGTTATTTTGGCTCTTTGTCCATCTGCGTCCTCGTCGGATTTGTCGGGAGAGGTGACAAGACAGGGCTGGAAGGTCCATAGCCGATCGTGCAAGCACGGCGCGTGGTAGCAGTGCTGCACCACGCTCGAGATGCTCTGGTCGAAAAACTCAAATGGACTCCAATCGAACCCGACGCCTGCGCTCAATCGAGGAATTCCCAGAGCTCCGACTGTATCGATGATGCCCATGAAGCGGATCGGGCGTTTGACCTGCCAGACACGGTCCTCGAGGCCCTTCCAGCGCTTGCACTCCTCGCTCTGTGGCGCATCACCAGGCAGGCTGGATCGGTATGTGCGGAAGATTTCGTAGCAGAGGCGTGATACTTCTTCGTCAGTATAGTCATCCCGCCGCTTGATGATGCCGCAGTTGTTAATCATGCCTGCCACACAGCGCACTGTAAAGGCCCCACGACTGAATCCGAACAGCCAGATCTCGTGGTCGTCGGTATAGTTTTCAACGATGAACTTGTACACCGAGATACATTCTTCGCTGATGGAAGACGCCGTCGCGCCGTCCCAGATGTACTGCATAAAGTTCTTGTTCAGACCCACGCCTTCCTGGTATCCGGCGACGATGGCATCTTGGGTGGTGCTGGATTTGGAGAGGTTTCCATGTGGATTAATCCAGTGTACTTTTGCGGCTGTCTTATCTCTTTCGTCATACTCTACTTCGCCGACCATGTTGGCCAGTTGGAGAATGTTGCTGGGTGGTGCATCGTCGACGGCGGTCTCGCGGCCTACCCATGTTCCATCGCAGAAGACAGCTATGCGTTTAGACGGGCGGTTTGGTGTTTCCGACTCCATGGTAGCAGCAAGAGAAAAAAAAAGAAACGGTGATATCAAGGCTTTTCGAAAGCTTCGTCCTTATGGATTCGACGATGGCGGTGTGTTAAAGTGGGAAGTATGTATCCGCTCTGTAATGCAGGAAGGCGGAGCAACAATCAACTAAACCCCTAAGTTCACAACCTTTTACTTTCTTTCTGGCCAACCCCGAGGGTTATTTAAATCCCCTCCAAAACGTCCTTTTCAGCTGACAGGCAGACAAGATCCCCAGAGTGGCAGTGTGAGCGGCTGAGCGTAGCAGCCTTAGCTTATCGTCTGCCTTGTTCCCCAAAACGGTGGGCGCTATTACGCGCAGGGGTCCCGTATCTCACCGCGTGGCCACCCCTCCCCCCCGAGACGGAGGTCCCGCACACCTACCTGTTCGAAGTCCTCAGCTTACGTTTTCTTGAGGGATTCAGCCTCGGAGGCTGAATCCAAATGGCGGTGGGAACGGTTATAGGACACCTGTAGTAGTTGTGCGATAAGACGATAAATCTTTTTGTCGTGTAGCAGGTATCTCCCGGAGAAATACTCAGATGGACACAGGCACGGCTTGTGACGTCATGTTTTGAGTTGTCAAAGGGTCGCTGGCGGGTACCTGACAGCAGTGGCTCCGAGACAGCACACCAATGCGTAACTCGTCATGCGCGTATGTCTCAGCGATCATCACGCGCCCGACCTGTGCTGGAGTTTAAAGTTTCGTTCCTAGAACACCTTTTGATGGGTGACGTGGTCTCATGCTCCCTTCGAAAAAAAGGCAGAATCGAGATTTCTAGCAATCATAGCAGAGTTGACCAAATGATGATGAATAAATCAAAGAATAAAAAAAAGGGTATCATGACGCCACAGCATATATCGCTCGCGAACCGCTTCATCCCAGCACCTCCTCCAGCGTCTCCCACGCCCCTCTCTGCGCATCCATCCTACTCGCCATTTCCTTCGCCGCCACATCCTCCTCCACACCCGCATCTCCTACCCCATCCTTTCCTTCAGCTTCCCCAGCCCCAAAGCTCGCAAGCACCTGCCTCACTTTCTCGCCCATCCTGCGCACACCCTCGATCTCAGCCTGCTTCCGCCGCACCTGCTCCTCCATGCGCTCAATCAGCGTCTGCCGCGCCTGATGCGGCCGATACTCATTAATCAGCGCATGCATGTTGGCAACCATGGTCATGATATCTTTGAGCTTCTGGTCTTTCTGCTCTGACACCGCGTCCGCGGCTACGATGCCCAGCAGCGAGATGTAGCTTAGGAGGATGCTGCGTAGGAAGCGAAATAGATAGTTTTGCCTGTCGAGCGACGCCGAGTTTGACGTTGTTGGCTGTTGGGAGGACGAGGTGGTGGAAGTAGTGAGGGACGAGTCGCTCGGATACAACTGCTCATACTGCCAGTCTTGGAATACGCCTTGCATCTTGAGCTGGTCGGCAATGTACTCCATGTTCTTCATGAAGACATCTGTGCCTTTTGCTTTCGCGACTGTGTCAAAGACGTGGAATTCGGCGTCGTCCGCGGGGGGTTCCGGCGGTATGAGGTAGCGGAGTTCGGTAGGCAGCGCAAGAATTTGCTCTGGGGAGAGCTTTGCGGCGGACGAGGTTGGGTTGTCATTGTTGTCGTGGAGCCCGGCGTCGCTTTCGATTTGGCGCAGGCGTTCGAGGTTCTCGGGTGTAAAGTGCTTGTAGAAGGGCGGCGGGTCGGGGAAGAAGCTGAGGACAATGTCTTCGTCTTCGATTTGGCCGGGCTGCTGGGGGTCGGCCATGGTGGGTCGTCGAAGTTAACGCTACAGGTGGCGAGGTTTGTCCTGTGATACCTAGGTACGCGGTGGGGATCAACCGCTGGGGACCAAGCTCGGACCCTTGCTTGCACACACGTGCTTCACCTGAACATGCGCATCACATCGCCACAAGGCAGTATTTCAGACGCATGGACATGTTGAATACAAACATGACACATGTCCTAAATGAATGAATATGCATAAGTCTGGATTTGGTACCGTAGAATTCAATTTATGTGGAAGCTTGGGTCGGATATCGACTGAATTTTACACAGATCTTAGTCGATGGCCAGTTATTCTCGACTTGAACAAGATTACTATTCACCTTTAGAAAGCTTCCAGGTCGTCTCCTGGTTTGCTAACGATCAAACCAAGGGCTGATAAAACCCGATGCTAAGTTTTGGCGACTGGCGTGGTGTTAGACAAAGTGACTTGTCATTACCGAGATGACAACATGCCGAATCCTACAAATAGTCGAAGGCACGGTACTTGCAAAGCGGCTCGGATATCATCAGCGGCTGTGTGCTTGTCTTTCGCACGGACGGTAAAAGTGGATTCGAACTATTTTGGCATTACGGTATTTTGTAAGGCCGCTTACTTCTAAAAGAACTATAGATCTATATTCTTATTTTTACTTTCCAAAGACTTAACAGATATTAAATATTAATCTAAATACAAGATTTACGTCTTTGCATTCCTAAAAAGATCTAGGGTTGACCTAATATTCCGTGTTGAAAAATGTTGAGTTTTGGCGGGGCACCGGCTTGTTCTGGGATATCCGGCTTCACCTGGTG
Organism: Curvularia hawaiiensis; assembly: GCA_026262405.1. NCBI lineage: Eukaryota > Fungi > Ascomycota > Dothideomycetes > Pleosporales > Pleosporaceae > Curvularia > Curvularia hawaiiensis. Next base: position 7,383 of record JAODYC010000077.1, read on the forward strand.
TCCGAGAGCTTGTTCCCCGCATGGTAATGGATGAAGACGGCTTGCAGATAGGATCAGCGCCAATCAGCACACGTCCAACATACGCGTACTTGCATCACCCCTACCCGCCATTGAACAGCAGTACCTATCGGCTTGAGACCTGGAAATCGGGCTTGCCATTCTGAGCTGCCTGTAGCAAAACGCTGGGGTCTGAGGGCATGTTGTTTGTACCTACAATGCACTAGGTACCCCAGCACAATGAGCAGATGCTCAACCAATCTCAGTCTTGCGTCGCAACAGGTGCAATTGCGATCAACAAGCACTGTTCCTTACGCTGGAAATACATCCACTTTGATTGGCCGAGTAGATAGTCGGTGTGGTACTGAATGCGCGATATCAATTTGTGGAGCATAGTATATAGTCGTGCATGTATACGAGGCCTAAAGCCTGCATACAAACATGCGAAGACCGTAGACGTCAAAGTACAACCAATGGCTTATAAATAGTCTGGTACTCAGGATTCCCTTGGAGCAGCTAAAGCTACGAGCCCCCAAGATGCTTTCAGTCCTACTTGCAGCAGCTCCGCTTGCCTCGCTTGTGTCTGCATCCTTTGATGGCAATTTGAACTATCATTCGCCTTCTCGCCGACACAACGATCTTGGAATTGATGTTCCGAAGGTTTCAAAGAGAACCCTGTCCAAGCGCTCTGTCTCGTGGGATCCCGCTCAGCTAAACTTCACGCACGGCATTGCCTCTGGAGACCCGTACCCTGACTCGGTCATCCTCTGGACTCGTATTGCACCCTCGCTCGAGAACGACAGATCAAATATCACTGTAACTGGTTACGTGGGCCTATACAGTCACGAAACCGAAAAATACATTCAAGCTTCGCCAAACCCTGTTTGCGTCGATTACCGTGTCGGTACAGACCGCAACTTCACAACGATTGTCGACCAGGGGCAAGCCTTTACCACGTCGGATATCGACTACACTGTTAAGGTATTCCCAAACATACCGCTATCAATGAGATAGCTACTGACTCTATCAAGGTCGAAGCCAAGAACCTGGAGCCTTTTACTCAATACTACTACCAGTTCAACATCTGCGGCAGCTCCAACAAGAGTCCTTTGGGCAGGACCAAAACCAGCCCAGATCATGACGATGAGATTTCCAAAGTCGGGTTGGCAGTCTTCTCTTGCGCTAATTGGCAGAGCGGGTACTTTAATCCCTACGGCAATGCTGCTAGAAAAGACAAAGTAGACTTCTTTGTGAGTCTGACGTAAAATGGTTAACATGAACTGCACTAACATCGAAACAAGGTCCATCTTGGTGATTACATATACGAGACTACCAAGGGAAAACTTGGCAAAGACCCCAGAGCAACTAATCCATCGCGTGAGCTTGTCACACTCCATGGTCAGTGTTCGTATGTTTGCATGTTGTAATTGTGTCTAACACTTCTAGCAGACTACCGAACTAGGATCGGCCAGTACCGCACAGATGATGACTTGAAGCTTGCTCATCAGAACTTTGCGTGGATCCCTACGTGGGATGACCATGGTATGCCACTTTGTTTCTAAGAGTTGCTCAGCTAATTGGCCAATAGAAGTTGCAAACGATGGATACCGGGATGGCTTCAGGTGAGTGTCTTATATTTTGGTTGGAAGTATATATCAATCAGAGCAGCACCATGAACAACACTGAAGAAAGCTTCCTCCAGTGGGGAGGTGTCAGCGTGGATTCACGAAAGATGAACGCCGTCCGCGCGTACTTTGAATGGATGCCGTAAGTCTCATTCTCCGTCGACGTATGCCTATACTTACAGGACGCCTAGAATCCGTCAGGTCGATATGGATGACAGTCTTCGCATCTGGCGCAACTTCAAGATGGGCAAACTCTTCGACCTCATTATGCTCGACACTCGCAACTACGACCGTTCCATTAGCACTTTGGATGAGAACGATGACTGGATTGAGGAAATCAGAGACGATGCCAGTCGCTCGCTCATGGGAAGTCACCAAGAAAACTGGTTCTACCGCCAGCTTTCCGAATCGCATGAGCGAGGTGCTGCGTGGAGACTTGTCGGCAACCAGGTCCTCTTCTCGCGCATGAATAACAGCGCAATCTACAGTAACTGGATTAACGCTGACCAGTGGGACGTAAGTACCCAGGTAGTGTGGTGGCCGGAAGCCCTGCTAACATTGGACAAGGGCTATACTGCAAATCGCAACCGCACTCTTAACCACCTATATAGCAACAAAATTCCAAATACTGCTTTCCTTTCCGGTGATTCACATGCCAATTGGGTTTCCGATCTCGTCTGGCTTGATGAAACCCCGTACGACCAGGCCACTGGTGAGGGTGCAATCGGAGTAGAATTCGCTGGCACTGCTGTCTCCTCCACCGGTTATGGCACCAATCGATCCATTGCAAACTCGACCGACCGCTCTGCGGCTCTTATTCGTGACAACCGGGAGCTTCAGTGGACCGAGGGCTACTACAGAGGATACTTTGAGCTTTTCATCTCCCCTGAAGAGCTTAACGCCCAGTACTACGGTAAGTCGTTTGTTGTATCTGAGGGTGTTGATCGTCCGCTGAATGCGTGATAGGCTCTCCGTCAGTTGCATTTAGGAACCCATTGGAAATTAGTCTCGCCAACTTCACTGTCAAGGCTGGCGCTAACCGCCTTGCGAGGACTAATGACTCGGTTGTTGCAGTGGGCGGGCGCGTTGAGAGCGGTGCGCTGCGGCATGGGCCAACAACCCCAACTAACCTAACCCTGAATACGGTTACCAACCTGTGGAATATTACTGGCATCGAGCAGATGTTCATCCAGTATTCTTGAGGAGTAGTTGTACCTGGGAAAAGTCGAATGCCTGGTTGCGGTTGTGGCGCTCAACCTATGCTGCAGCCGTCAGCACCTTAATTCTGCGACGAATAATGAATATAAATGTCTCTCTCGTAAAGAGCTTGTCCTCTCCATTTTGCATTTCTTTGAAGTCGCTCTGTGAAATCGGTCGAGCGTATAGGCGGCACCGCTACGCGCAAGTAGGCCAAGTCGGCGGTCGAGCTAGTGCGCCGCGTCTTGCAGTCCACCAGATGGCTCTCTTTCAGATAAACCAATCGTGTGTCTATGGCGACGAGTTCATGAGTCGGAGTGCGCGGTACTGCTGAAGAGGCGCACTCCCAACGGCGTAATACCAGCAGAATGGCGCCGCCGCAAACCCCGCCCAGCTGAGTTCCATGACGCAGTGCGCGCCATACCTAGGTAACCAACACAGCGCTTTTGCAACTTGCACTTAACCTGACTTGACCGCACTTCCTCCTTTCACCCCAGGAAAAAATGGCTTCCACAATGAAGGCCTGGCAGTACAACAGCACCAACGGTGGTATTGAGAAGAACCTACAGATCAATGACGCAGCACCACTACCCTTCCTACACGATGAGCAGATCCTCATCCAGGTCCACGCCATGGCACTGAACCCTGTGGACTACAAAGTCACTGAAGGCCCTATGCCACTGCGACTGGTGGGATCCAACCTTACTCCCGGCGCCGACTTCTGCGGCAAAGTGGCCAAAGTAGGGAGGAAAGTCGATGAGTTCCAAATCGGAGAGTTCGTGTTTGGCGCAAAAGTCGGCGCATTGACCGGCGGAACCCTGGCCCAATACGTAGTGGTAGAAAGAAACATGCTCGGCCGCCTGCCAGAAGGTGTGAAAGTTGAAGAGGCCGCAGGTGTCAGCCTTGTCGGCTTGACAGAGTAAGTTTGTGGTTTTTGGTTCATATTCAAAGTATGATACAATGAGAAGTGTAGAGAATACTGACACATCCAGATACCAAGCCCTCGTGCCAAATGCCAAGAGCGGCGACAAAGTGTTCATTAACGGCGGCTCGGGCGGAACTGGAGTCTTTGGTATTCAAATCGCCAAAGCGCTGGGCTGCCATGTTACCACCAGTTGCTCAACCCCCAACATCGAGTTCTGCAAGAGCTTAGGCGCAGACGAAGTTGTGGACTACAAGACGACCGACATCATTGAAGCACTTTCTGCCAAAGGCCAGGTCTTCAGCCTCGTAGTAGACAATGTCGGCTCACCAGCCAATCTGTACAAAGCGTCGTCTGCTTTCCTCCAGCCCAAGGGCAAGTTCGTGCAAATTGGGGCTGAGAATAGCATGAGCGGTCTGAAGACTGTGACAGGAAACATGCTTTTGCCGAGTTTTCTGGGTGGCGGCAAGAACTCTTTTCAGATGCTCGTTACTAAGACATCAGCGGAGGCACTGAGGCATATGAGCGAGTGGCTTAAGGAAGGAAAGCTGAAGGGCGTTGTGGATACAGTGTTTGAGTGGGAAGATGCACCCAAGGCGTTTGAGAAGCTGAAGACAGGGAGGGCAAAGGGAAAGATCGTGGTTAGGGTGCCGCAGGATAAGGCGAAGGAGAAGGCGGCGGACGATTCTGAATGAAGAGGGAGAGTGGAATTTATCGACGGTTTCGGAGGGGAATACATGCAGAGTTAATGTGGTATGCGCATATTGTTATTCTTCTATATTTCAAAATTGACATTGAACAATTCTAGAGTTTTCAGTATTCATTCCGCTTGTTGTTTTCAGTATTCATTCTGCTTGTTACTAAATGGTGATTACATTGCTGTGTATAATGGCCTGGCATTGGCGCCTGATACGGGATAGACCTTTACCATATTCCCCACGTATATGTACGTGCGGTCGAAGCTAAGTCCCACTAGTTTAAGCCACTTATAGGTGTATCAGGAAGGTCTGGTTAGGAAGTGTTTGAGGTGGGCATGGGGATGAAACACGTATAGCAGCAATCCCCCTTTGAATCCTTGGCAACCATGTCGCATCTCGACAACATCGCAAGACTTCCTAAATCCCCAATTCGAAGTTTCTCATCGATTCAATAATGTTCTCAACATCTCGGCCGATAGTACTTGTCGCCTCATCCGGCATACTCCTACTGTTTATCGCAATATCGCTAGCGACGGTTATCCAGGTTCGCGGTGCAACACCTCAAGTCATTCAAATCGGTTCCGCACAAGCAGCGCGAATTGGAGACGACGATGGCGATGTGGTTGCGGCAAAAGCACTGCTAAATGGCACCGATTTCGATCGCGGGGATGTGTACAACGGCAGCAGCATTATATCTGGAGTGACGCGCCTACCCACTCAGACGGAAGCCCAAGAAGGCTTAATTGGCTTTACTCCGGAACCAAGGACGAGCGCGAGCTGGGGCGCCGAAGGTGTCTTGGGACCTAAAATTACGCCTACACCAACACCAGTTCCTGCACCACGGCCTCCACCGACTCCGCAATTACCCATCGTCGCTCTTACATACTCCGGTGCTGGTGGACCTAAACACTGTCGTGGACAACTGCTGCAAAAGACGTTTTTCCCGCCACCTGTTAAGCAGTGGAAGAACGGTACCTGCGTCAATCTTCCTGGCGAAGCACGGTGCGGCGTATTCGTCTCGAACAAAGGCGATAACTGCGAGGCGCAACTCTTCAACGAAGGCAATTGCTACAACACAAGCAGGACGTATATCAATACTGTCGTTTTCATGCCAGAGGAGCGGCCCGTGGGTGCGCTCTGGAAAAGCATGTGGGTGCGATGTGGCATTGACGTGCCAGAAGCCAAGATGTTGGACCCAGCCATCCTTGGTGGAGCTTTGAAGAAGCCTGGCGGTCACGGCTGAAGAACAATTCGAGATTTTCGACAATTTGGAGTAGCCATGGGTGAGGAGGCCGAAGCTCAACGCTCCTTGCTCGAGTTATTTGGATCGCTGGTTTATCTTCATGTTTTCGGGCTACGTCCTCAGCCTTTAAACAGTCCGCTCGAAAGTAGCTCGTTGCCCATCCCGAACGATATACGCCAAAGATCGTTCAACCCCCATCTCTTCAATTTGGACGCTACTTCAGACGCGCATATTACACCCAGCAACGAACGATGACCTGCTATGTCGACGCAATAACTGCCTGCATCCTCTGTGAATTCAAGACAGATATGCAATACGTGAGAGGAGCGGTGACAAAGCCGTGCACGCCATCATTGCGACTTCTTCCGCGACACGCTTCAACCTGTACGACGATTCGATTTGACAAAAAGCCGGAACAGCAAAAGAAACAATGTGAAACCGGCGACAGAACCAGCATTCAAAGTATCAGTTGAGAACGGATTTTGATAGTGTCGTCAAAGTACACGAGGATGATGGTGGAGCGAAATGGATGAACGCGTCGATATCCACCCTGGTAACTTCTTTGGGATCGTGGCTTATCGGGTATCTCGGGTCATGCACTGCCGGACTGACCCTTGAGGGTACGAGCAAAATGAGGCTGTATCGTGTTGTTTCTGTTTCAATGTCAGGATTGGGGCCGTTTGGCTTGTGAGGTTGGAAAGCGTAACGAACACCAAATCGCATACGTAAGCGGGTGATGCGGCATATCCCATACAACGTGCGCACAACGTTGTCACACCACCCGAAAAAATGCCATGCTGGCAGTATCGCGTTCAACTGTGATATTTGCAACGTGTGTGCCTCGTCACTGTGTAGATCTGCGGCGTGAGCCTCTTCTTTGGTCAGCACTGCCATCCAGGCCCCCCGCCGATCGGTTGCCTATGTATAGGGCATCCCACTGCACCTGTTGCCTGATTAGATATAAAGATGTCTACTCTCCGAGCCAAGCGATGCAGTACTTTTATCTTATTTATAAATGTCTATATAGCAATTAGTTCTCTGCTTCAATCGATACCCCGAAAATCCAAATCTACTTTCTTTGCACGAACCCTAGCTCATTCCTAACATGGCGGGACCTATACTGAACCTCACCATCTTTACACGGTCAAGCAATCACGCTCTCCGTGCTATTTCACTCGCTACCTTCCCACCAGGCTTTCTCGTCCTATTTCTCCAAGGCATCTTTTCTGAAAACGTCAATCCTGCGATTGGAATCATTCCGCTGTTTGCATCGTCAACCTACTCTGCTCTACTGCTAGCGAACGAGAGAAGATGCGGATGCCAGGCCAGCGGATTGACAGGGACGCCAATTCATCTCATGTTTGATCTGCTGCTTGGTGTTGGTTTGCTCGTATGCCTAATCTTGTAAGTAATAGTACCGCCCAGTCAGGACCTAGCTGATTGCCGAAACACAGGGATTGGGTATACATGTCCCAAGGATACCGCGGCGGTGCAGGCTTGACGATGCTCGGCACGTATGGGACCAACTTTCTCATCTGCAACTTGTACGTTCTCAGCATTGCCTTGCAATTCGTTCCGAAAAATGCTAATCAACTTCAGTTTGATCCATCTTTACTTTGTCTCGAAGCAGATTCTCGAAGCCCTTCAGCCGGGTACTTACTATCCCACGTCGTGCCCGCAGTGTCAGGACCAGTCATTCTCGTTTGGAAAGTTCAAACTGGATGCAAAGTCACTGCACGGCTACGCACCTCTGCTGGATGGAGACGGCAGGCCAAATGATAGTGCAGGAGAAATCCCAGCAGCTGAAGGTGAGTCTGCCGTGTGAACGGGCATTGAATGAGCGTTTCGCCTAGGCTTCGTAGTTTAAGGAAAGGATATATCGCTAAGTGAGGAGTACACAATGGCGTACATCGGATAGATTGGCTTACTTATTGGACATATCAAACCTTTACAATTGTTGCAGCATTATACTGCCTGATGCAGCTCGATCTTACCACATCAGACTTGGCGCTGCTAGACGTGACTACTCACTACCAGCATACCCAACAGCTACAACTGCCATGATTAATAACGCAGTGTATGAAGAGATCTTACCTGCTTCTGCATACGGTGACAAGCTCTAAGGATACTCTGAAACCATCTACCGATAAAGTATACCACGTGACAAGAACTTCACAATAACCGAATTGCTTAGCACAAATCTATTTGCTATGGCCCTGCAACTGCTCTAGAAAAGATCGATTCGTACAACAAATATTATAAGAGAATCTAACGCATATATCAACATGCTTTCAAAGCCAGTTGTATGAATATATCGCGTCATTTCCTGGCCAGCTACCGCTTCTACCTTACCCACAACGGAACCACCAGCTGGCGGGGCAGTGCGTACAAAAATAACTCAATGTCTACACGAAAAGCTCGAATTCTCGATTCTGTGGCTCCCGCTTCGTCGTTCGAGCCTATCAGTCTTCAGTCACCGCATCTCGATCGTCTTGATATTCATGTACATTTACATCCAGCGCTCTTGCTGTGACCGTGATCGAAATAGTTGCCAGCATCTTTCGTAGCAGAAGATATTAGCGAAATACGATCATTCATCAAAAATAGCGGCAAGACGTCTAACGTGCCCAAGCTATTGGACTTGGTCGCACCATCTTCTCTTGAAAGCTACCCGGGTTGCCGTAGACCAAACTCTTTGTCCCTTTGGCCACCACCCGAAACGCCAAATAATTGTAATTATCGATTCCCAGTTTTGGGAAATTCAAAAGCCTCACAAGCAGCGCCAACAACACTAATCACAATACCAATTCACAGTGAAACCAAGTCGCACCTTGATTCCTACAGTGGTCAAGAAAGTTCAAACTCAGTATCGCTTACACTTCTGCCATGATGTCCGTTGACAGTCAAGGGTTGATGATTTGTCGCTTTTCCTACTTCAAGCATTCAGGGTGGGACCATGGGGGGACTTGATAAACGTGAATAAGCTCCAATTATCCACTGAAAGAAAGTCCGTTGGTGTTCTTGCTAGTAACCACTGAGAAGGTGTTTATGACTACCTTACTCTGTAAAATCTCGCAATAGTCAACAAAAGTGTAAGTTACTAAACACACCAACTGAGAATATTGTCATAAACTTGAACAGACTCTGATAGTCTCAAGTGGTTGTTCCTCGCTCCATGGAGGCATCACTGACCACAAGAATAAGTACGGCTTCACGTGCGACAGCGTTGTTTCACTTCTGCTCGTATTTATGTTTGGCGGCGTTGTCAAATGACGAAAAGAGACACTCATATGTATACTAGGTCTACGCAGTGGTGGTGACAACTTTGGAACCAGGCAGACTTTAGATATGAGACGATCCCCCAGAGTCTCGTATTCGTTAACAAATGCCACTACAACGCCACCTGCATCTCTGCGTTGCTCAAGTCTTTGGAAAGCAATCAGTGTGGGCGATGAAGGCACAAAAGCTGCACACTTGCTTACTGTCGTGCACAATTCTGTATGCAAAACTGCGTCGATGGGATACCAGTACTTTGACCAGTCGACCCATCACATCGGCTGGCCATTCTCAACGACTGTCTTTGATCCCTGCCTTGAGCCGACATGACACCACCTCGATCAACACGACACTGGGCCAGAGTTGGACCAAACCGCTGGCTTTCGACCTACAATTTAGTAATGTCATTCTAAATTATCACTAATATCATGCCATCCACTCGCGACCACTTTTTCGAAACGGCGCTCAAGGTTCCATCCGGCGCACCTTCCATCTCGTCCCAAGCCTGCATTCAACCCTATGCAGAAGAACAGCGGCAACGCTCTTGGCCTCTTTACCCCGACGACGGGATTTTCTTCCGCATCCTCTTTCTGAACGGCCTAGACTAACTGGAAACCGAAACACACAACAAGACCTTGTACAAAGACAGCTCATAACTTCCTAGCCGCCGCGATCACAAATCGCCAAGCACTCTCGGCGCATATTACAACGGTTACATGGCCTATAGCCCATACATAACAAACAACAGCCCAGTATTATTTCCGGTCCCCGGCGGCTGACAGCGTGGCAAGACCAAGCCCATCGGTCTCGATCCCGTACCGATCCCCAGGGGTGTATGTATGTATGTATGT
>JAODYC010000077.1:22238-78022 GCA_026262405.1 Curvularia hawaiiensis
ACCACCACCACCACTATCGTGAACCGTCTACCCACCCCTCCACGCCCTATTTCCAGCACTCGCGCGCAGTCACTCCCAGGTGTTTCCGCTGTCCCCTGCGACACGTTTCAGGAGTCGATGCGGCGGCTGTTGATGCCCTTCCGGACCCCTTTGCTCCCAGCGGCCACGCACAGCGACTAGGGTGCCAATCAGCGGGCGCGCCGGCCATGGGCATTCACTTTCTCTAACCGTCGGGCTAAAACACGTTTCTAGTGCAGTTCCCAAGACACTGCAGACACAGTCGTCATCTACGCACCCAAGGCCAGGTGCAGTCACCGCCCTCGCTAGCTCGACATGGGCCCCAGGCGCTGCTGCTGCTAATCTAGCCCCTGCCCGATGGGCGCAGGCACCCCGGCTAGCTCAGGCTTCCACCCACACCCAAGGCATGCAGCTGCTGGTAGTCTGGATACAACATATATTCCATGCCGCCCACACCCACCATGGCTCCCCAGACCAAACCACCATTATACCTGCTGCACTCGCCCTTCGAGTCCAGACCCGTACGCACCACGCTCACACAACACGCTCACACCACTTGCACGCCATTGTTGCTCTCGTCCGGAGAGTGACCCCATCGCTACCATACCCTACCTTGGCACAAACGTCACCACGGCGTCCCCAAGGTCCATCCTGAAGAAGCCGCCAACTTCCTCTCCCAAGATGCCGTCCGCACGCACAAACATGCCCACGGCAGTCCACGCAAAGCCCGCCGTGGCTAAGAAGGATCGCGTGGTTGGCTTCTACGAAGACCCTGTCATGTCTTTCTGCCGTCCCGTCAACACCTCGGAGAGCTGGGCCGCCTACCACTTTGAGATGCACGCCAGGAAGTGCGCCCACTGCCACAACCCCTACGAGGTCCACCGCAACCACGAGCAGCTCTGCGATGTCGGCCACGCCCTCGCCCAGGACGTCGCCCGCTACATCTACCAAAAGTCCGACGGAGCCACCTACTCCACCATGGAGGAGAACAACAAGCTCGTCCGCGTCGAGATCCCCGCCGGTTACGTCGAGGTCTGCAGCCTGCTCAAGGCCATTGAGCGCAGCCTCCGTCACCGATCCCGCAAGCCATTCGTCTCCATGGACCGCAGCTACTACGTCGCCCCCCGCTCACCACCTTCCTCGCCACGACGAAGCCACACCGTCAAGGTTGAGCAAGACGCAAAGTCCAGGACCAAGTCTTCTCGCGAGATTGTTGACTGGCCCCAACACACCACCAAGGCTAAGCGTCCTCTGGCCGAGATCAGCAACACTCCCAACTCCAAGCGCGGCTCCCTCTACGAAGAGGACCTGGCCAAGCAGCGTCGCAACGCAAAGCACTACGCTGTCGAGGTCCGCGAGCCATCGACCCGGGATGTCCGCGACCGCATCGCCTCTGACTACTACCGATGAATGATGAGATGAAGATTTTCTTTGCGCTTTACGAAATACGATCTTATGATTGATACGACTATTACGCCAACCGTCTCCGACCACGAGCCCAGCGCCCGCCGCTGCGAGCTTGAATGCTCTATTTCCACCACTGCAAGCCACGCGGATGCTGCAAAAGCTCCGCGTCGCTCCGCACTCGCACCGAACACAGATTTGTCATGGTTTTTGCACGCCTTTGTTTTTGCGTTGCTCATACATGCTGGTTGGACGGTCAAGGAAGGATGGAACAGTACTACCATCGAGGGAGGATGCCTCCACCTTTTCGGTGTTGAGGGTAATGGGGTAATGGGTGTGGGGTTGATGGGCCCCCGGGATGATGCGATGGAAACGCCTAGATGACGTTGACCGATGGAAGAGAGACTAGGGGGATCTGGACAGATAGCTAATAATGGAACACACTTGCCAAAACATCAACATCATCATGCCAACCTGAGGTGACGTCTTGCCACGAACTACTAAGAATAACAGACACGGCGCCGTGAGCTTGCGAATTCAGCAGATAGCAGAGTGGAGCAGGCCCGCACACCAAGGTGGCAGAATGCGTCTACTATCGCAGGGCGTACATGGACATAGACATGGACACGGACACGGCGGCTGCAAGAAGCATCCAACTTCTGAGACCCTTGGACACCTTCTCGAAAGCCTTGCAGTGGCCTCGTGCGCTATGGATAGCCATCGTAGCCATGATAGCTACCACACCTCGGGTGCTCCCTCTCGACAGCCTGCTTAACCCTTTGTTCGCGACCTCACACATGGCCAATAGGCAAAAGGCACACACAGCTACCCACCCCCCCTTGTCTTATCGCACCAACCCCCCAAGCCTTACTATTCCATCATGTGCCCAGGGATTATATTGATCGCCGGTGTTTGAACAGGTTTGGTCGAGAGGACCCTGACGTTTTTTCTTTCCACTGCCGCGCATGCACCGACACCCTCTTCTTCATCCAGCAAAGGGTCTCTCTCTCTCTTTTTTTGTGGCCTTTGCGCGTGCGCGCGCACACGCTAGCACTGATGCCGCATTTTAGATAGATTTATTGTTGTTTTTTTTATTTCCTTGGGGACGGTCGACCCGAAAGTAAGACATGCAGGCAGCGCGAGTGCAGAGTGCGGCACCGCTAGCTAGCCGCGTTTCCTTTGCTACTGCGCGCGCGCACGCGGAACCCCCTCTACCGTGCACAAATCTGGAGTACTACACCTATACGGTTTATCGGCTCCGAGGGATCATGGTTGCCAGCTCTTGTTGTCATAGCCTCGCGGCGACCACAAGATGGGGCAACTATTGCCTCCTCCCAAGACAGACTACGACATCATCGTCAGCTCGTCTAGCTTTCGCCAGGGTCCTCTTATCTGCCACTATGACGTCTTTTGGTCGCTGAAGAGCTCCCCCTTGTCGCACAGAAGACGGGGAGAGAGAGGGCAGAGCAAGGATAGGTTGAAGAGGAGTGGTTAAGGCGCGGGAAAGGATTGCTGATGGCGCGGGAGGGGGGGCGCGCGCTGAGGCAGGGCAGACGTCAGGGTCTGAAGCTGGGACTGGGACCGAAAAAAAAAGTTGGCAGTTTACCCTTTCCCCCCCGCGTGCCCGCCAACTTGGGCTACCAGACGGCTGTCAGCTTAGGGACCAAGAGAACTGTGGCTTGGGAAAGGCAGAGCAGAATGGGGTGGGAATGCGGGGGCGCCCGGATGACTAATGGAAAACCTACGTCAAGTCTGAGATGGGTTGATGGAGCGACGGGTGACGATGGCACGGGAGTACGTGATGTTTGGTGTTGCGGGGTCAAGCACATGTCGGACGGCAGAAAGAGAGAGACAGAGTATGTGGCGTTCAAAGACCGGCATTATTTTCCATTAATTTTTGTCCAAAGAAGCAATGAGAAGCCTCACTTTTCCAAAAGGCTACGGGATAAAATGGCAGTAAGCCCCGTCCCTTCGGAGATCGACCCTTGCGTTTACGCGGCCGCCGTGAAAAAGACCGACAATTATTAGTACATCTGCTATAGGAGCAGCGACATACGTCAGAGGGCGAGGTGGTAATTGCTGCTGCACTGTGTGCGTGCGTGTGTGTACAGGACGACCGAAAGGTGTGAGAAGGCAGTCTGTCGTTTGCAATCGACGACGACACGCACGAGAGGTGCGTGCCCCCAAGCCACCCCACCCTCAACATCTGGACTCGGCTCGCCCGACTATCGATATCGAGATGCGGAATCCAGAACACGGGTATCCATAGAAATTGCGCATGGACAGCTGTCACTTTGGATCTGCGGCTTGCCCATCTGCAGCCTCCCATCTGGGATACTCCAGGTGCCAAAATCGCCCAGAGAATGACAGCCGGATGGACAGCCGAGGATCATGCCAGTTTCGTATGCAGTGGCTCAACCCGCCCTTTCAGCCCGTCTAGATCGGTGGTCTTTGCGAAGGTTTGGTGGTGCCGGGTCTGCCAGCACATGTGTTTCCCAGCGTCCCCAACAAAAAAAAAGGCAGCTTCTGGGCCCAGGCGATGTCGTGCGTAATGGGGAGACCAGTTTTTTGTGGAGTTTGACCGACCGTCGTCCACTTACCCACTCACCCACACCCCCGATCTGTTGCGTGCCCATCATAACGACGACAGGTTCCACAATGCGGCTAAACCACAGGGGCCATGCAAGAGCGTGCAGCGTGCATTGCATAGTAAGCCTCACCGGTCAAGTCCTTTGGCTGTGTACGTATCATGAAGGTGCTGTACCTGACCATCAGCATGCAAAGCAAGCCGCCTCCCCACAACACTCCGACGGTCTCGAATCTTATAACTGGACTGTCGGGCGCCTCCGGACTGCCGTTTCAGCAGAGCATTGCGCAAGCTCGTTCTGCCAGCTCATCGCGTATCTCCCCGCACTTACCAGGCCCTGACCCCTTCGCTCTCTGCCCGGCTTGGTGGTTGGTTTGTCTACACTGTATTTGCTTGTTTCGTTTCAGACTTCTTGGTTCTGCCGACGTGTCCAGCTTACTACGCACATCCATTACATAGTCCACATACGGACGCCGGGCATGATGATGATGGTGGTGGTGGTGATCGTCGAATCCCCAGAGTGTTACCGTGCCCGCCAAGCACAAAGAGCGAACCCAACCTCCGGTGCCCATTGCGTGCCGATGTCCCAACCACGCAACCTAACCCTTTGAGGATCCCTTTTTTTCTCTTTACCCCACAAGATGCGGTCATGTTTCCCATCGAGAAATTCGACGTGACCCCATTCTGGTCTCTCGGTAACCTAATTAGGTGCATCGTTACCGTAAAATTCTCCTGCTATTTTTTTCTTTCTAGTTGGTGTACTCCCCAGGTGGGAAAACTGGGTCCGGTGCCGATGGGTTGAAGTGCCAGCGTGTTCGTGTTGCCCAAACTAGGCCAGGAACCCACGGCATGCTAACATGGCCGCTAATCCTAGTTTGCGTGGTTACGTGCAGGTAAAGTGTCGGCCCAATGGGCGCACACACGCAAAAGCTGATCCCTGGGACGCTGAATGCCCGACACACGGCATCGAGAGATGGAGAGGGTGAGGTGAGCAGGGCTGTGCCGGTCTCAGGTACTGGCAGAAAAAGAGGGCTCCATTGGGCGCCACGGGTAGGGTGGAGTAATGGGGTGTTCGGTGGTCCGGTGTTTGTCTTGTCTCGCTCGAGTGTGCGGGGTGTTCCGCTGTGAGCGTGGGTGCAACGGTTTGGTGCGTGAGGCGCAGTAAGAAATCGACTCAGCCACGACATGGCTTCAGCCACTCGTTCGTCGGTGGAGGCTTAGTCGACCTTGCCCTGTACCATGCGGCTGAACCATTCGATACATCTATACGAACCCCTTGGTAATAGCATCCGTCACGCGCCTCAGGAACCGCCGGCTCCGCGCCGAGCGCCTCTTCAGACTTGGTCGCCAGGGCGCCAGCCCTATATACGGCCCCCAAACACCATCCATTGCTTGGCTCCTGTCATCCCTAAAATAGCCCCTGTTCTTCATGCGTACCAAACGTACTGCGCCGCCTCCGTCTTCTGTCTGAGCAGCCCATCCTTGGATGCGATCCTGGTGTAGCCAGTCAGAAGAGGCTTTTCTGCCATATGCTAACCACCGTAACGGTTGGGGTGGACGGAGTCTCAGGTACGCGTCATATCACGAGGAGAGGGTGAGACTGGAGAGGAGCATAGTATCGGTAGGCTCGGGGGCTGTGGGTGTTGGAGGCTAAGACAAGTGGTGGGGAACCGCAATATTGGTGGTGCTGCAGAGTCTATAGAGAGATTGACGAGTAACGGGGTGAGCATGTAATTCTGCTGACGGGTGCCTGGCCGTGTGATTGATCTGCTCCTGCGTTTTTGTTGTCTCTTAAGCTGACTTGTTGATGTGATTGATTTGATCGTGTCCTGCTCTATGCTTGGCTAAGCGAAGAGTTCATTGCCCGCCTCTTGTGTTTTATAAAATAGCCAGTGTGCTGCTTTGGTATCCACAATGAACCTTCCCAAGAGATTTGATTAGACTGCTGCATTGGCATAAGCTGGCAAAGACTCGTCTTATGTGGGAGCAAAAGGTAGTACCTTAGGCTCCTAGCCAAAGGCTGAATAGATATACTCTGACATCTTACAAATGTTGAAAAGGCCATATATACCAAACGCTTAGCACTGGGTTTATATCAAGAACGCTCTATGTATCTCTCTTTTTCTGCTACATAGATTGTAGTACATTAATGCACTCCTAACTTTAGTAGAAGAAGATTGTAAAGGCATGGTCCTTAAACCCTGTGTCATGCGGGTACTCAAGTGCCGCGGATTAAGAGGAGTGGAGCCGGGAATGCTAAGGAAACTCCATTTCTGTATACTTGTAATGATACTTAGCGAAATATGACCTCACGAATAGCAACACAACAACACAATCACTGCCTACATACACTCTTTTTTACCAATACTCCGCAGCATTTCCTGCAATCGCACCTAGGAGGGTTCACGTTCTCCCTAGGTATATCTTCCTAGTGTAGTCTCAAAAGTTAGATATTACAATGTTTGATAGATCACACGATGCTCTCAACCCCACTCGCTATTCTTTATCTTATACCGAACCTTTGCCCTTCTGAGTGAATGCCAAGCTGAAGCGGATACTCAGGCGGAATACCAAGCGAAGGCCTTGTTTATCCACCAATCATCCGCCTCCACCTCGACCATGCATCAAAACTACATCTACCAACGTACCGAAGTCATAATAAAAGTTGAGACTTTGCCTCTCAGAACCCAAGGTCTAGAGATCCCACAAACATCACCATGGTCACCTCACTCGTCGACTCGCTAAAAAGCGCTAATCTCCTCCCTTCCGCTGTCATCCCCGACTCTTTCACCCCCACCATCGACCTATCCGTCAAATTTCCCTCCGGTCTCACCCCTGAAAATGGCAGTCTCGCACGCGTGAGCCAAGTCAAAGACCAGCCCCTCATATCCATCTCCTCAACTCCAACATCTTCAACATCAACATACACATTCATGATGATCGATCCTGATGCGCCAACTCCGGACGACCCAAAGTTCGGCTACTGGCGCCATTGGATTGTTGCCTCTATTTCGTCTTCATCTGCAGCTTCTTCGGCGCAGGATATCACTGCGAGCGGGAAGACGTTGACACAGTATCTGGCGCCTGGGCCCAAGGACGAGAGCGGCCCACATCGGTACTTGTTTCTGCTTTTTGAAGAGAAGGAGGACCAGAGTTTGCAAAGGGAAGAGATAGGGGGCGAGGAGTTTGTGGAGCGGAGGAGTTTTAGGGCGGAGGAGGTCGTGGCGAAGAAGGGTCTGAAGCTTGTGGGTGTGCAGTGGATGAGAGGTGTAGGGGATGGGTGGAACAGTGGAAAGGATGAGTTGTGAGGGAACAGAAAGTGTAGGATTGCATGGTTGGAGTGTCAAGCATGGGGCAATATGATAATCTCGATGCTTCGTATTCGTGGAGAGAAAAAATGATACTTCACCACCAAATTTTTCTTGTATCTTCAACAAGGCATTTTCTGACTTGGCAGTGTTGGTTTGATAGTAAGCTTGTGCCAATTCATGAGGTGCAGCGCATGATGGAGATGCGAAAAAAACTGGGAGGTGTAAAAACAAAGCAAGTGAGTGTAATGCGAAAGTGGAGAGAATTGATTATTGAAGAAAAACAGCGACTGCAACTGGTATTTAAGAAGAGAAAGGTTCAAACACACCAAGATATTGTGAGAAGTAAGACGGGGCCCGCAATTCTATGTCAATACACATTTCAGCCATTCGCTTACCGCATTCGGTATTTTGACGACATGTACATCGCGTGATACAACAAACAGCACCCAACTTGGTAGAATCAATCAAAAGCTTAGCCTGAGAAGCGTAACATGGAATAAGAACCCTGTTTCAGCTGGCTTGAGAAGCGCGCAAGTGGAGTGTACCAACAATGCTCACTTACTTCAGCTGGTACAACGACTGCCCGAATGCTACAGCCTTGCAACGCATCGTGTAACCCAAGGAATTTTGACCCGCTCTTTCAATTTCGAATTTCCAGAGCATACATCTCGGTGACCGATTTCTCATGGACAGCTGCACTGCAATGCCCTCGCGTAGCTGAGTATGGGTCTTATGGAAGCGCCAACATCACACGATGTCGAACAGCTGAGATAATGAAGCACTCTAAATGCAAGATTCAAAAAGTATAAGTACTCGAAGATACTTCGAAGTCAAGTCACCACCAGCTCAACAAGCATCGCTCCAACGCCTCTAGCAGCACTTTCTACCCTCACAAACTCTCAAACCCCAACCAACACCACCATCATGGTCTCCTTCACCGCCCTCGCCGCCCTCGGCCTCGCTCTCACCGTTACCGCTTCGGCCTCAAAATGCGACACCAACCAACTCTACTGTGGCAAGACGCTCAAAAACGGACGCGGTATGCCCTCCTCGCCTCCCGCTTTCTCACTTTTCCCCATCCCTCCCCATCCCTACCCCATTACTAACGCTTCCCTCCTCCTACCCGGGGGAGAGAATAGGCTGGACCAACAACGAAATCCAAAGCAAGTGCCTTGCCAGCAGCTGGAACGACGGCCAGTACCCTGCGCCCGACCAGATCGACAAGTCGCTGTTCAAGTGCGGTGGTTCAGGCGATGCTCTTGTTTGGATCAATGGACGTAGGCCCTGTGGCAACTGTGTTGACGGTGGCAAGGGAAACCCGGATTACTGTGCCTAGACGCACACTAGTGGCTTTGGCAGGGTGGGAGTGAGCTGCGGGGATTTTTGAATGTTTGGAGGGAATCAGGGATTGATATGGGGGAGGGAAAGTAGTCTTTCGTTTATCTAGGGTTTGTTCGCTACGGCCTATTACACTCACTTAGTATTGCTTTGGGGTGCTCTGAGGATCTGGAGAGATTTCTACTCTTTGGATGTCTGAGGACTCGTAGGTTGCTGGAGATGATGATTGTTCGTTAGGAAATAGAAATGGAGTTTTTCGTTGGAAAGAACTGCAGTGTCTGTAATGGGGAGAACGTGCTTGTTCGTTGTTGAAGATTTTCAGATCACGTTCTTGGAACGTACAGGCCCTGAATCAGGCATCGTGCTTTGTTCTTTTCTTCTGATTCATCGAGAGTGCCCCATTTTCACTCGTACTTGATGGAAAATATGCGACCAAGTCAGATGATAGTCATGTATAATAACTCTTAACTTCTTGATGTCAAATTTAGTTTTAACATAGTTGTAGCGGAGAATGCAGAATGGTAACAAGCTGAGAGCACAGAATTACATCCAGCGTCATGAAGTCGTAAACAACGCATCCTCTACATCTCCCCGTTCGACGCCACGTCCTTAACATCCCTCAACCTAATCCTCAGCCCGCCCTTCGGCTTCGACGTAATACCCCCCTGGATCTCGACCTTGTAATCAGGATCCTCAAACTCAAACTCATATCTGCCAACGAAGGCGGCCACCAAGCACGCGAACTCCGCCTTGGCAAAATCTTTACCTATGCAGCTCCTCGGGCCGTGCAAGAACGTCGTAGTGGCATAGTTGCTGTCGGCGCCTCCCGTGTTGGCCGTACCAGGCTGCATCCAGCGATCTGGGTTAAATTCACGGGCGTCCGGACCCCAGAGGTGCTTGGAGGTGTTGACGGCCCAGGGGCAAATGACTACAGTGGTACCTGCGGGGACGAATTGCGATTGAATCGTGGTATCATGCGCCGCCTCGCGCAGGGTAAGTGGCACAGGTGGGTAGACACGCATGGTTTCCTGTAGCACGGCATTTAAGTACGGCAGGCGGTCGATTGCTGTTGAGGAGATTTGGCCGTCATCCTCTAGTGCTGCAGGTAGCCCCTGATGAATTTCTTCTCTGAGCCGTTTCTGTACGTCAGGGTGTCGACATAGGACATAGACAGCCCATGATACTGCCGAGGCAGTGGTTTCGTGGCCTGCAGCAAGGAA
Organism: Curvularia hawaiiensis; assembly: GCA_026262405.1. Taxonomy (NCBI): domain Eukaryota; kingdom Fungi; phylum Ascomycota; class Dothideomycetes; order Pleosporales; family Pleosporaceae; genus Curvularia; species Curvularia hawaiiensis. The sequence continues at coordinate 32,117 of JAODYC010000077.1, forward strand.
AGTCATAAGTTGATTTACCAAATCCTCGTCAGTAAAACCACCGGATTCCATGGCTACACTGAGAATATCCAAGCCTTTTGCTTCTCCTTTTTGCAGCTTTTCACGCTTGGAGCGGATAAGATCTCTGGCCACGCTTTTGATTGTACGCACTGCGTGTCCAATCTCGTCGTTTTGCTTTAGGGGTAGGTTGGTGGCGAGCCAGTGCGGAAGTAATCCGAGAAGGACCTGAACAAGTCTTGCGCCACGACTGCTGGCAAAGATTTGACGGTACGTTTCGTTGAGCTCAGTGTCGGGGTTTGTAAGCGCATCGAAGTCTTTGCCCACGCCGGCCACGCCGATAATGTCAAGTGTTGCGCGGGAGGACCAGGATCCGATTTCAATGACTGAAGATCCGCTGGGGTCGCTCTTGATTGCTTTAGAAATGTTGTTTACCATCTCCTGGGATTTGCTCCAGAAGATTGGGTACAGGTCCTTAACATGGCGGAAGTTGAAAGCCGGCATAAGTAGTTTTCTTTGGCGCTGTTGTCTTTTAGTATCTCACCTGGTTGCTACCACTAGGAATCGGATTTGATTGAGAAACACATACCTTATGCTCGTCTCCCTCCGCAAGCAAGATACCGACACCGAGAATTCTCCCCAAGCCATTCCTCAGCCTCGCCGGCTTGATAAAGTCATAACTCCTGTGCACCAAGACCTCGCCTATCGCCTTTGGCGTCGTCAACATGACTCTTGGCTCATTGAGCAGCCATCGATAGTACAAAACACCATCATTTGGAATATTATCGATCCAATCTCTCTGTGGTTCACCCGTCGGTTCCCTGTAAATCCTGCCAAAATGACCAAGCAGGAAATGTGATTCCTGTTACAGAAGCATTAGCAGGGCGTTTTCTCATTGAGAGGAATGCGGCGAGTTGATGGAACGAAAAGTAGAGGGTCAAGGAGACCCCAAACATCCCAACATCCCCCTTCAGTACCCCCCATTGAAACTCACCTTCGGTGTCGGCAACTTTGTCAATGGCGTCAAAAATATTGGATAAACCAGAATACTCCAGATCGATTGCACAAAATACAGCAGCGCAAAAACCGCTAATGTGTTCTTCCCATAACTCTTTGTCGCAAACGGCGCTGCGTCAGGCGCATACCGTGCACTGAAAAACACGTACGCCGCCGAAGTAAGCAAGAGTATGCGTTTGGGGACCGCCATGATGGTCGATGGTGTTAACGTTGATGCAGCGAGTTGACTCGTGGAGGTCGAGTGTTGTCGTCGTCGAGCTGGAAACCCAATCCCAGAAACCGATTTAGCGGCAAAACAGGTAACTGACTGAACTCTAAAATCGCTGACGTATTGGAACAATCTGTTCCAGCTGTATATGTGTGGGCGACAATTGGATCCACGTAACGTGTACGAAAGACCTAGATATCCGCCTGCCAGCCGTACCAACACAGGGAACAAAAAGGGTCTTATATACCACGTAAGTAGCTACCTGACCTCTCCCATCCAAAAGAGGGTCGTGTGTCGTCTCACTCACACAGCAACGGTTTCAGTGGCAGTGTTCCTGTGGAGCAGCCAATGAGACGGCAAGGGGTCGGAGGCGGAAAAAGTAAAAGAGGCCGTGCGTCGGAGCATAGTCCTTCCGACTGTCGCGCCCGTTAACAGCGATATTCCGTTGGAGGCAAGGCGTGCGGATTCTTGTTCCGAGTGCTGGAGACTGATGTTGCAGTTTGTGGCGTCCCCGCGGGTGGTTGCCTAGATGTTGAGGAATCGTCCGCGGACGAAGGCGGGCCGCCTCATGTCTTAGTAGAGCGGTGAGTTGAAGGTACAGAGCAACTGGTCAGTACGTCACGGGTGGAAAGGCAATCCCACTGGCTCATGTTGTGTTCATCCAGTTGTTTGGTATTCTCTTACAGGTTTAGAAGATTAAGCTAATTCCCTAATGGCCGAAGCTCATATATGCAGTATTCCTCTATGATCCTTATTTACGCCGTATGCTGTCGTCTCCTTGACCATCATTACTATCCGTCGCTGAGCTTGTTGCCTTGTCTTCTCCCTGAGGAGCATCACCCCCAATAACTACCCCTCCATCTTCATTATCACCATCCTTCGTGTCCTTGGGCTTTATCTCCTTTGCCAAATGCCCCGCTGTCTGCTTCCTCCACAGCTCTGAATACTTGCCTCCTTCATTCTGCAGCAGCTCTTGATGTCTGCCCCTCTCAATAATCTCGCCCTTTTCCACCACCAGAATCTGATCTGCATCTGCAATTGTGCTCAATCTGTGGGCGATCACAAACGTTGTTCGACCTTGACTCAGCTTGCGGAATGCTTGCTGGATAAGTGCTTCAATGGACGAGTCAATGGCTGATGTCGCTTCGTCCAGCATTACAATTTTAGGGTTCTTGAGAAGCACGCGGGCAATGGCTATGCGTTGCAACTGCCCACCCGACAACCGCACGCCGCGCTCGCCTACTTTGGAGTTGTAACCGTCTGGGAACCCGACAATGTCGTCGTGAATGGCAGCGGCTCGACAAGCGTCTTCAATCTCGGCGTCGGTGGCGTCAAGTTTGGCGTAGCGGAGGTTTTGGCGGATGGTTTGATTGAACAAAACGGGATCCTGGGGCACAAGGCCTATGGCATTACGCAGACTAGACTGGGTCACTGAGCGGAGGTCTTGTCCATCAATCATGATGGAGCCGTTAGTCACATCGTAGAAGCGGAAGAGAAGCTTGAGCATGGTTGACTTTCCGCCACCCGTCTCACCAACAAAGGCAATAGTCTGGCCACCTGAAGCTTTGAGGTTCACACTCTTGATGATCGGTTTGCGCTCGTCGTAGTGGAAATCGACGTCCTTGAATTCTACCTCGCCAGTGTGCACAACAATGTCCTTGGCGCCCTCCTGGTCCGCCACACTAGGCTTGGTATTCAGCAGCTGGAGCAGGCGTTCGGCGTCGATCAGGGAGCTGGTGATTTGTCGGTAGCTGTATGAGAGAACGTAGAGCGGCGAAGTCATTGTGTTCCAGTACATGATGAGCGTGACCAAGTTGCCAACGGGCTTTCGTCCGGTAACAATCTGCGTCATACCGAAGATGCAGGCACCCGAGAAACCAAAAGTAGTCAAAAGATCCTGCGCAGCGTGTCCACCCATGGATCTGAAGTAGTATGCATACTGGGCCGAGATTGTATTGACGATGTTCTCGGCATAGCGCTTGTATTCAAATGCTAAACGATTGAAGTAAGCGACCGTCTGCCAGTTGTGTACTGTCTCGTTGACTGTAGAGCTTTCCGTTCGTTGCTTCTCTACATAGTCTCGTCGCTTGGGCTGGGACAGGGTTGTAAAGTAGAATCCGATGGCGATGTATGCTGCACCCATGAACAGAACAATGAACGCCATGTACGCATCGAACAAGTGGGTTACGTAGTACATGGCAACAAACAGGTCCAAGAAGATTGGCGCAATGTCGAACAGGGCCATTTCGATGAGTGTATTCAATGAGGACGCCTGCTCCACAGCCTTCAGCACCTCGCCCGAGTCCTTGGAAGTATGAAAGTCCATGGAAAGGCCCAGGACGTGCTCGTAAGCTAGCAAGGTAACGCGGCGATAGGCAGAGTTTGAGATGACGAGATTTGCTATGCCATCTACGACGCCAAACCCAGCATAGCCGTTGATCCAGGAATACAGAACCCAGAGGCCAATGTCCTTCCATGGCATGACACCGCTCTTCGTCTCATAAGCTTCTTGTAGTTTAGTGGTGATGATACCGAGCTGTCGAGGGGTGAGCAGGTTGAGGACACGCTCTTGCACCATGTGTACGAGCCGCACGCCAAGACAGGCCATGACTTTCCAGTCGTTTGTTGGAAATAGGTAGGGCAGAAATATCATGAAGCCCTTCAAGTAGCCGAACCAACCACCTTCTTCCTCGAGACGCTTGGCTTGTTGCGCCTTGACATCTTTGTCATCTTCATCTGACGGGCCATCCTCACCGTCGCTGTCATCTTGGGTGATGGCACCGTAGCCTTGGTTGATGCTTGCGGCTGGAGAACCATCTGCTTGCTTGCCAAGGAGTGACTGGCGCTCTTCGTCTGTGCTGACTTCGGCCTGTTTGGTGATCAGGACAACGAATGAATCTAGCAGCAAGAGCAGCGAGATGAATGATCTGATACAGGTAATGAGTATTGGTGGGTACTTTTGTCGGACTTGTTGTGACTCGGCAGAAACCATGACCAGGCAGGTTGTCGTCTCGAACGCAAACTGGAGAACAAAGGCCCCAAAATAAGCATGCCAACGCAGCAACTTGCTTGACCACAGGAGATAGGACAAAGGGGACCAGACGAGTATTGAGCCCAAACATCGTATCGCCAAGAACTGTGGAGCCGTGTACTCAGGATCTGCTATGGAGCAGCTGAGGTAGTAGAGAACCTCTGCGATGTAGGCCGCGAGAATTGTGAGCATAAAAGCCAATATGCTAATCCTCCTCTTCTGGGGGACTACTCGCGCCTTCTGCAAGATGCAGAGACTGAACATGCACGCTCCCAAGTAGTAGAAGCCGACTGTGGGGGCGTGCATGTAGCTCAGGAGCATCATGGTCGCATAGAAGGGAGGCGAAGGCAAGTCAGGGTCCATGATGGCGGTAGAAGGGGTGCTTCTGGTTGTTTGTCTTGTAGGTTCTGACTATTCGCAAAGTTGCCCTAGAAAGAGTGCGGCCTGAGGCGCGGACCACGTTGGTGGTCGGGGAGGCTGGATGGGCAGCCTTCTTATTCTTGTCTACGCAGGTAGCAGGGACCCGCACTTTGTTTGAAGGCGTTGAACTGATGACGTTTCGAGGGAGGCCGGTGAGAACGAGTCCAGAACCCCAGCAGCCTAGTAGCGTATGTAGGCGAAGAAAAAACGAGCAACCCTGTACCAGGATTCGAAGGGCAGTAAGATCTGCAGCACCGCCACAGTTTGTTGGCAGCTGAAGTGCGCAACTAAAGAAGCGGAGCGTAGCTGATGGCGTAGGTGCAGCGTTCTGCGCTCGCGTTGGCGATGGCCCGGAGGTGAATTGGTAGTCCGCGAGGGGATGCAACGGGTGCCAGGGTGCAAGTTATTATTGTAGACAGGGCAGCATCGGCCTTGTGTGCACCATTAATCGCGACAGGCGCATGCCGGCCAGGGCAGGCTGGAGAGAGGTGGGCGAGAAGTCGTTCCCGCCGACAGATAAACGCTGCTCTCCAGTCAAGAGGCTGCAACGCCCTTTTGCTAGATTAGCGGGTGTGGCTAGTTGGGGCGCGTTCACCTCTGGCACCCTTGCGTCTGCTCACCGCTGCCTCAGCTTATACGCATCCATCAACCATGCTGGCCTCGGCCTCCTCGGGTCGCCTCTGCTGCTCTGGACGCTATAAATACCCCGGCTCGTGGGGTCCATTTGCTGGATACAGATTACCGATGAGAAGCGCATACGCGGAGTGAAGTGGGCGGCATGCGCCTAAACAAATTGGGCGGGGCAGCTCCAGGCAGAAGGCTGACGACGCAGCACTTGGTGCCAACCACCACGCGTTGAGATGAGTTGCAACAGATGAGGCCGGCCATAATGCGACAAGACTCACCATGAGTCGCAACACGGCACGTCCTGTGAGTGTACGGCTTGGGCATGACGCTTGGGCCCGATACGGTAAGCGTCTTTTCATGTAGCGGTGACGCGACGACCGAGGGCGAGGCTAACCGCACCTCTTTCCCATACACCGCAGCCCAAAAGACGATGCTGACTTACCGACCGGCAACTAGGCCATTCTCTGCGTTGCATGGGGATCCCTTCACTGGATTTCTTGGAACCGGGTGCCCGGTACCCCTTCTCAACGCTATGGCGAACCGGCTCTTGTTCCTCAATTCATCCTCTGGCCAGGCCGTAGCGCTGCTCCACCTACATTTGGGATCCTAAACTCCTCTTTGGATTTCGTGCGCGTGTGTTGTCGTCTTTGTGCTGCTAGGAAAAAGCAATTCTCTTGCCAAGATGACGTAGAAGGCATATCAGACAACCCACTTCGCCCGCGAACCTCAGTAGTGCCGACAAAGATGCTTTGTATACCGTAGTGGATCTCAGAGGATATAACGGGATCGACCCACTGGCCCCGCCTGTTCGCATGGAAAAGATGGGGCCAGAGGCCGTCCCAGCGTCCACGACTATCAAACGCTCGAGCTGCCCATGTTCCAATCCCGTCTCATGCTCATGGGTACTTTCCAGGTAGTGGGAGCTGGCTCTGACCTTGATCTGACACCTGGTTTCTACACATATCCTCTGTGTATTGTGTTGTGCCCTATCAAGCCTCAATATACGCTTCATCCAGCTGTCCTCAGTATAGCCTCACTGCTGGTGCGTTTGGCCGTCACAAGCGTGAACGTGAATACAGCACATGCAAACTACCTCTGCTTTTGAACAGCTGTATCTTGAACTCATGACCTCAGTGACAGGTGCAGCAGCCCACACCGACTAAACAACAAAGCGTCCCTTCACAGGAAGGGCTGCCTACGTCGTTTGCTCTCATTTTCATAGTAGCCCCGGCACACATGTGAGCTCATCAGCCACCTGCTCTCTTCACATATTTCGAGTCTTCAAATCATATAATTTGGTTGATATCGCCTTGCTTTTTGTAATCTGCCACATACACGTCAGTTCATACATATCAGCAGGCTGAACATCCGCCAAGCTATTCGAAGAGTCAGTGAATAGCCTCGACACAAAGATTCATCGTGTGGTAGGTGAAAGTGAAAGCCCAAATCTTACAAGTTTCGCTTCCACCAGCGACTCTTCACTGTCCAAGTTCACCATTTGTTTACTTCTTACACTCGTCTCTACAGGAACAGAGCTCCTAGCTGGGATGTTCGAAAAGGAGACACATTACATAAACGGTACACTACGCCACAAGATGAGCGCTCCAACAACGCCCAACGCAGCTCACGGCACAAAGGAACAAACTTCCATCTCTGAATCAGCAATCTCTGATACCTCTCACCACACCCAGAGTCCTTTTCCAGTCCGGACGCCTCGTACGCCTGGAGGTAGAGCACTAGATACCTGCACGCTCGATGAGGCACTATTTGCTAGGGTAGCTGTACACACAGCCAAATGCACAGAGTGTGACAAACGGAACATGCATACCATGCGGCGTTGCCCAGGTTGCACCTTTCAAGTGTGCCAACCCTGCTATCAGAAACGTCAACGAGAAGGCAAAGGACTTGTTCACGGCAACATGCCCACACCAGGGGAAACTGGAAATGCTGTTTCAAACAGAAGCGGACTGAGAACAGCCAGGAAGAAACTTCCGTCGAGTATATCCACTACTGAGCCTTACCCAAGAAAGCCCGACAGTGATACGCAAGAGCAGCTCGTAGAGAACGCCGCTAGAGAGAAAGAGAGCGGCTCATCTACAGCAAAGCCAAACATCAGAAAGCGCGCGGCCAGAAAGACTCCAAGTGAAGCAAGCCTCGACAATTCTACCGAGGACAAGTCTGGCTCAGACTACTCATCTCCAACTCCCAGCAAACGCGCCCGCACTGGTGTTTCCTTCGCCGAGAGCGCCCTCGCCACCACCGTCGAAGAGTCGCCAACTACGCGTGCGACAACTAGGTCAAGTCTGGCTGCCATTCACGAATCGCTTACATCGGCAACACTGGAAGCAGCCAAACCCCAGCCACCGGCCAAAGGGCCGCCAATTGCACATGCGGCGCGTAGGTTTAGTCTTGCAGCGACCCACGAGGTAATTGCGCCAACATCATCGACAACAGCTAAAACCCAGCTCACCGCCGGACGCGCGCCCAGCGAGCCTCTAAATAGCGGTATCTTGTATGAAAATGCCGTCAAGAACTACAAGGAACCGCTAATCGCCCGCCACGAGCCCGTCCTATCCAACCCCGTCGCCCACGTCCCCGCCATTATCAAGCGCGGAGGCAAGCCCAGGCCATCAGCTGAACAAATCTACCAGAACATCCAGGAAAAGGTTCGTGAGAAGTTGAACAAGCCCGAGGACCCAGCTCGGGATCTTGAGATCTTGGGGCCAGCGGCAGCGCTTTTCCAACTGGCCATGCATAGCGTAAGCCGTCTACCCGCTCCCACAAAATAAAAAGATCGATGAAGTACTGACGTATAGAAGAGAGAATTGGATAGGTTGCAGGTGTCTACGGCTAGACAGGACGTGCAGAATGAACAAGCATACATGGCTCAAAACCATATGAACAGCACAAACGCGTCCACTGCCCGAGGACCTGTGGAGAACGAGCAGGCGCATGTAGCTCGAAGCCATGTGAACAACCAGCAAGCATACGCGGCTCAGCAACACGCAGAGAGCCCAATCGCCCAATCTGCTCGCAAAATCGCCGAGAGGGCAGCCGCCCACGCGCTCCAAGAACACATAGAGAACATTCACATGCACCCAATTCAAGGCCATGCGAGCAACACCCACGCCTACACCGTCCGCGACTTCGTCCGCCACGAAGCCACCAAGTACCAAGACAACCCGCTCCTCGACCAAGACGACAACAATGCCCTCTTCAACATGCTGCAGAGTGGTGCGCTCATCTGGGGAAAACAAACCTTTCACAAACAGACCCCCGAGGCGCAGCGCGCCCTGCGCCCTGGATTGAATCTGAGGCTGGATGCAATTGATAAGGCGTATACGACGGAGCTGCAGATGTTGATGGCGGAGCAGGCGGCGAGGATGATGCAGGATTTGTTCGGAGAATGAGTTTGGAAGATTTGACTTGGTTATGACGATTTGGTGTTTGATTATAAGATTGATTCGGGGAGTCGATGGATGCATGGGTTTCAGTGGCTGTGCAAGATCTCACATAACTGCATGGAGGTTTTACTGGCTATATGGGAGTTTTGACAGCCACATGAGGGCTGCATGGAAGTTGGCCCAACACCGATGGCTCTGCACTTTCAACGAGTGCACGGGGAGTCTGATGGCGGTAAAGGAGTTCGATGGCAGTGTACACTAGTGCATGAGACAGAATCTGACTAATTGAATACACTAAGATATTGATTCAACATTATTGTACGCGCCACACAATGCTATTTACTGTTTCTGTCAGTGGCAAAATGCTATAAAACAAAGTCGGAACGGTAATGTGAAGTAATAATTTGGACGTGGGATACGCTAACACTAAGAGATATGAGAATGGCGGAACCAAAGGGTCTGTAACCAGAAACCCAGGGAACAATGAAAAAAAGGAAATATTATGGGTATCCGGAATGGTTGGTCATGGAATAGAGAGTACGCCAAGTACCAGAGAATGTAAACAGCTTTAGACTCCAAAGCCGCGGGCAAATGCGTCATGGAAGTGACGCCGCATCCTCGTGTTTATCGTTGGCCAAATTGTATCGTCAGCTTGCCGTTGGCGGGCTTGATCAGCTCCAATTCGTCTTCTCCCTGATTGCCCACAGCGTTCTCGAGCCAGGTTGTTTCGTCATCTTCGTCGTTACCAGCGGAACCTGGGCGACCGTGCTTGATGGACTTGAAGCGCTCGTTGAAGAGATGGGCATATTCTTCGTTCTTGGACGGCTGCTCGGTGACCTCGGGGAGTGCGCTTGGTTGTGAGACGGGAATCAGTTGCCTAAAGGAGATGGGTGTTAGAGCTAGGATTGACGGAGGCAGAGGATAGGAGGCGACTTACTCATTCGTTTCGGCGCAGATACGCTCCAGATTCTCCCGCTGGCGGCGGAGCTCCTCAGGGTCGGGCTGAGGTACATTGTGAGAGCTGCTGGCGGTGCCATAGTTTGGCTGGTACTGGTCCCCGAGAAGATGTGAAGCGTCCGAGTGCTGTGAAGAGATACGTCAGCTTCTCCACTATCACGGAAGTGCATATAGAGAGACTCACATCTGCGTCAGAACTCCTCTGCCCTCCCAGGCATGACGCGCAGACACCCATTGCAATGTAAAGGGTGTGTTTGGCAAAGACCAAGGGACGTTGTGAATGCGGATCGGTGGAGCAAAGCGCTTGTTATCTGAATAGTATACGAGAGTGTAGATACACAAACTCCGAAGTAAGCCCTGCCGGTCAGCGCATTGGAGAGGAACAATGACGCTGTCCCTGCATGCGACAAGCGTTGCGTCCTGATGTTGTGATGATCGGCGCTAGAAAACCCCGACTTCTTGGCAGGCACATGTTTTGCTGTTGCGTCACGTTTCAATACTGTCACGTGATACACTGTGCTTGGAGTTGTCTTTGGCATTACTTCCTTTTTGAAGCCCATTTATCGCTTGATGAGTGGTAAGATCTCAGAAGATTTCTCTATATGGAATTTTACGTGCTGATATCTACAGTGGCAACGAAATAGTCATCTGCTTATCCCATGGATTTACCACTTGGGTCGCAGCCTTTGGCTGTCGAATAAACAGATACTTAAGGTGATGCCAACTCCTTATATCTTGTTCCTCTGCAGCTATTCAAAGCAACTAAATTGACGTGGTAAAATAACCTCCGCTGCTATACAGAAGTGTTTCGTTGACGTGAGAATATATGTCCTTCTTCAGATAGTGACCACCACGAAAGTACAAGAATCCTGGGCCGTTGAAGATGACGGCAGTTATCGATCAGATGGTGTGAGGTGAGTCGTACACCTTAGTAGATACATCTCCGTTCAAGAACCGTCCGCTTGTATGATCGAGCGTCAGTCCTACGTTTGGCTGGCGCCTTTTTCTTGGACTTTTCCACATGTACCCACATGTCACTGATCTTGTTCATGCTCATTGAGCATATGTGGGGGTTCAGACACTATATTGTTCCATAAAGGACATCCTAGACAATAATTGCGAGACGAGCCGCCTACATGTAGGGTTAAGCGCGCCACTGGGTCCATGAATATCGGGTCTGTAAGTAGCTCCAACGACATGACGATGTCGCGACAGTTCTTGCTCCATACGGTATGAATATGTGATTGACGACAATGCATGCGCCTTAGCGCCCCTGTGAGCTGTGAATATTGCGATTTTGTTGGGCGAAGTCGGCGGCTTGCAGTTGAGGCAGAATGCCTGTTCTGGGCTATGATTGGCTGGACCCTTGGCGAGCGCTGTACCACAATCGTATGTCCTACAAGGTCTGCATAGGCTCAGAGGGAACGAAAATAAGCATGAAGTTTCTCATGTCACAGGGCAGATTCAGCTAGCTTAAATGCGTAATTTTCTGTCTTCTTTTCGTATTCTGCTCGAGGCAAAATCGTGCGATTGTTGGGGCCGAGAATACAAAGGAACAGCAAGGCACTTGATGGATCGTACACAATGCGTGCGTTGTATAGCGCGGATTGGTGCGGGAGCAACTATGCGTCCGTCCCGACATGCACACAATCTGCGGGAGCGCCATGGACACGAATATCCACCCGAAAGGGTAAAGTTGTCATGCGTGCTCGTGGTAGCAATGGAATAAGCTCAACTAATGAGCGCCAAAGAGTACGTACCGCCGGTGTAGGCGACTTGGATATTTGCCCGCATTTGAAGTAGAGCGAAATGAAAATGGCACTGGGCAGGTTGCCCAGCACGTCTGGAGGAGCTGTTCTATGTCCTGATTGGCCCACCTAGTGCTTTACATGCGTTCCGGCTAAGCACAGTGATACTGACTGTTGCCCAATACATCTCAGGTACGGCGTAAAAACGGGTATTCGGTCGTATGCCATGTAGAAGCCATGTCTAGCTGGCCTGCTGACAACACATCATATCGACTCATTGGCCGTGCTGTTGTGGTATTGCCTTACACACCCACCCAGCCGCGTCTCTGAGTCCAGCCAGAAGCAACGGTACACAAGCGACATACCGTATTATACCACAAGCGCTTAGATTCGGTCGCCATATTAGGCCTGTGGTCACAAGATACTCATAAGCCGGGGTAGCCCGTAACCTTTTCCCACTCTCTTTCGCGCCACCAAAACCTCATTGTTGTATGCAGGCGGACGCACTAAACGGCACTCGAGATGGTATTCTCGCTGTTAAAGTGAGCATATCGCCTATGGGAGCTTCCATGTGTGTGGTTCAGGGACGACGTGGAAAGGGCGATCGACCGCCTTACAGGCCACTCAGCGTTCGCCACGTAAGTCGACATTTCCAGACTTTCTTCCTGGCTCTTCTGACTGATATCACTCTCTGAGAACCTCAATCATCTCTGCCAGCATTGCTTATACCGATACCGTCGAGGGATCGAAGGACAGTCGAGCATCACATGGACGAGGAATGTAACCCGAACCGACTAACCTAGGCGAACCCCACTACAAGTAAGCTTTCGTTGAACGGGAGTTCGCTGATCAAAAGAGACGACCTTCTCTTACTTAGTTCACTCAGCCTGCTGTCCCTTCCTCCTACGCACACCTCCCTGCGATCCGGTACGCAACGACGAACATCTGGTGGTAGGACACAACAGGGTGAATGGTAGTCAGCTGCTGAGTTTGGCCTCGTGGGAAACAAATCTCTGGGGGTGTTTTGGACGAAACCTTTGACACAGGAGGTACAGACTGTTATCGACAGAAGATTGTAAAAGCACACAGGTAATGTCGAAGTGGTGTTCTACCTGGGAGCATTAGGGTAGAGGAGTTGGGATCGGCACAACCTCGGCCTGATTAGCTCACGCTATCCGCCCGACACCTAGCGCCGTCACGTGTCGATCGAGCTGCGAATTTACCCCACCGCTGACCCCTCGACAAAACAACATCCACAACGTCCGCACCTCCGCTCTTCGTACCTCGACGTTGTCGTTTCGCCTACTGCATGTCTACAGCGTTCCCGTTCAGACTCCACTGTCCGTTTCTCAGAGGAAGCGCCGTCCCTCTTCCGGGACCGTGCGGGATCAACTCTCCACTTCTATTCGCGGCTACGCGACCTTCGCGGATTGGACGGCTTTGGCCCCCTCATCCACGGCACAGCGGCTACACTCACGACAACTGGGCATGCGACCAATCATGGAAGAAAGAAAAACAGTTCATTGATTCATTTGAACCCAAGGGGCTTCATTAATAGAAAGAAAAAAGCGACTGTCAGAGGTAACGCCCGGCATTCCACGTGTCGTTCTCCTTCGCTCAAGAGCAGATCTTCTTACGCCATGTCGCTCCCCGAAATGAACGCTGAATAGGCTCAGTTCTGAAAGGAAATACCAAGGCGTTATACATGAAACCAAACTCCAAACGCCTGCGCCATGTCCACCCCGGATTCAGTAAATCGCTTGCAGTCTGCGGTTGCGCTCGTTGGTTAGTTCACAGATCTCTCCATCCAATCCGCGAATCATCTCCATGGATTTCTCGATGGAGGCTCCGAACTTGTGAGGCTCGCGCTGCCATCGGCCGACACGATCCACCTCCGCGGCTCGACGGCGCATCTTGGTGTTGATCTTCTCACAGAGCTTGCAATACGTGCCAGTAGGAACGGTTTGCATAATGAGTTTCATGCCGCATGTCTCGCCGATTCGGTACTCTTTAGCGCAATGCTGTCGGAAGTGGCCCCACTTCCAATCGCCACAAGCAAAGCGGTGCTGGTCGTAAAAGCACATGTTTCAGACTTGAAGAGTTATGTCGACTGGGGCTCAATTATACATTAGCCTTGGGGTGTCGAGCTATTTGGGCTAAAGATATCCAATACTTACGTATCACTCGTCGTTCAAACACTGGACCTGTTTGATAGGGCCAGCGGATCGCGTACCTGAATAGGGTCAGTCCAGGGGCCTTCGACCTCCGGCCTCGAAGGCACATACACGAAATGGTTGGATGACAGAGAGCCTTGGACAACGGTGTACAAGGTCTAGGGTCAGGAGGTAGGCCGTTTGTTGGACTCGATGTCGCAAAAGTTGGAAGATGCTCAGAGGTTCTCGTCAATGACTGGAAGTTGCTGTTGAGTTGAGCGTAGAGTCAAACTGAGGGCAGCAGCATACTGCTATTTATCCTTCTGGATCTATACCTTTCGCCGCCCTTGCGAGCCGTTCCTGCCGCCCGAGACGGTTTCGTTGTCAGACCATAGACTGCTGCCATGGCGTATCCTGCCGTCGACGTGGTTGCACCCCACCCAGTCCCGTCCAACGACATCGCTACGATTCGCAAATCCCTTTCATTCTGACGCTAAAACAATGCGGAGACGGGCTGCAATGGAACCCTAGGCCGTGCCGGCGTTTCCAGCTGCAGAGAGTTATCACATATGCTAGGGGATCAACGCGTCGTGGCTTCATAACCACGTAACCCTGGGCTCAGAATGTGGAAAACCCCTCATCTCCCTTGTCCGGATGTCTTAGCTGGCGCTCTAGGATGATGTGTTATGTCGCTTTGGAGCATTCCGGACCTCTCATGCTATAGGAGATGGAGCATTTCTGAACCGAGTTGTGATCACGTGCCTTTTGGTTCATGCCGAGTCACAGTCCGCTCCAGAGATTCTTTTGCGGGAGTGCTAAGCGATTGGCCAATGGCCTCCGTTGAGGTACCAACGGCGGACGCCAAAGGAGGAAAGTACGCCAACAAACCCTGAGAGTCCTGGGCACCCCTTCTCCGTTACGAGCTACGGTCAGCCGTTACCAGATGCATTGACCAACATCCGGAGCGCACGTATCACGGCCCCCTCGATTGGGCGTTGCTTGCTCTCCAAATTCTCTAGCACGAGTTGTACTCGCAGACTTTCGGGCGTTTGCCGGGGCTGGCTATGTTCCATATCCTTTCCCAAAAGTTTTGTGTATTAGGCCAAGCTAATCAATCTGTGTAGCATCAATCAGCTTCACCGATAGAGTACCGTCGCTTCTCGTCTCCAATCCAGGTTCTCATTCGCCTCCCCTCTTCAGTCAGCCACTTGCTGGCCTCTAAACCATAGACCCAAGTCGCCCTTGGCCAGCCACCTTATCTCCACTTGCTGCAGTACTACATGTTAGACATTACGTCTGGTAATCCAACATTGCCACCCGCATAGAGCGCTAGCAACCTCCGCATGCATACTGCCTTGCATGGACTGGGTCCTCCATTCACCTGATCTCTATCTCCACTCAACGGCTGGCGTTTGCCGTGGCGGGCCCAGTCTTTGACTAACTAGGTCCTGCAAGCTGACAGGCATACCTCACTCAGATAACAGGATGGCGTGAAGTTTATGCGGAACCTAGCCCGCCATCGCATATCGAAGCAATCACCTGGACTCCCCGGGCAGACACTAGAACCGGCCAAAGCCTGCCCCATCGGAGATCCTCTGACGTGGCGAGCGGTATTTGGTTGATCAGAGAGGAGGCTATATCCCTGAAATTCATGTCACCTTCTGTCATAGCTTTGACGAACGCATCGGCGTTGGCTCGCCTACACTTTCACGCATAATCAGCATGGAATGCTTGCCCCTCGTAGCCTATGAAGAGGGCTCCATGATTCCGGCCCTCCTACCGGTGAGTCCGCACAGAGAATGCTCAAGGCGTGAGCGTGGTGTTGTAGTCAATGCGGTGGCGATATGATGCAGCATGCTTTCGTCAACCACCTCAACCAGGCTGCCTCGTCGTCAGATGAGGCAGCAACTCCACATTGCCGAGCCAATTGCTTCAGCAGAGATAGATTGAACTGTACGGCTATGGCTGTTCACTTCCATTGAACACTGGGCCATCCATGGCATATCTGCAGCAGAGTAAGTCGATAGCAGCTGATGCAAAAGCTGAGTTGCTGTTGTGGTGCCATCCGACCTAATAGACGGCCTTGTGTCGTGCACGGAGCCACACCAGCCATTACAATAAAACATGAGAGCTGCGGCCATTACTGCGACCGCAGGTAGCTTTGCAAATAGCTGCCCAAACAATTGATCCGTTGATGAACTTAGCTTCTTTGGGCGTCTCTGACGCGGCAATGTGATCTTTGGCCATTTTGACAACAGACAAAGGCTAGATTAGCGGTCCGTCAGTGACTGCCATGGTCTCTGGTTATGACTTGACGTTGAAATTTGCTACACGGCACTCCGCACACACTTGCTGTCATGTGAGAGCAAAGCGATGCTGGGTAGGCGTGGGTACATGAACGGCGGAGTAGCTAAGGAAGAAGGTCGCACGCAATTTTGATCCCGAGACGAGCAAGTGCTGTGCTTGTGTGGGTCAGCGCTGCGGTCGCCGGCGCCTTCGGTGCATGGGAGAGACTAAGCAGCCTGCTTGCGGATTGGTGGGTGCCACCTTCACGGTGGGTCGAATCGGCCTCGCCAGCCTGGTTGCATGTCCCCGCTCGATGAGTGACATGGTTGGCTGGCACACATGAGGGGAACTACACGTATACCGAGATAGTGAGTACTCTGGGCAGCTATGGACCGGGTGGAGAGAAGGCAAAACTGTGCGACATTCCGTCCTGTTGTACCATTGGGGCCGAGAAAGGACTCCATGATCACGCTGGTGTCGTTATCGTCAGATGCCTCTGAAGGTTTGGCATTTCCTCGAGGAAGCAAGGAGCCCCATCTATGTGGCCAATCTGCCCAGAAAGTGGGACGAGTAAAGTGGCGGCACCTCAGGCTGAAAGCCCTGCCCTCGCTTTTGCCTTCGCCTCACCACGGACAAAGCATGTGCACGCCGCTGGAAGAGCTCGCTGGAGGACGGGAGACTGCTATATGCAACCAACGTCTAGCCGCATATGCACGGATGAGGAGGGATCAGGGTAGCACTTCATGTTCTGGCTGATTCCACGCGTCTTTTCTGGCTAACAAACACACGAGTGGCTTGTCAGACCGATGACGGTGTGTGCGGTAGTGATCAAAGGTAGTGAAGACGGACAAGCCGGCACAGATGTGTTGTCAAGGCGGAGATTGCGGAAGACATGTCTTTTGCATGAATATAGCGACCAAAAAGGATGTTGGGTCACTGAAATGGCCGGGACAAAGAGGTGCTGATCCGGAAGGATAACAGGACAGCATGGATTCTTGATCGTCAACATGATATGCCTCCTGCATCAGGTTCGGGTGAAGAGGGGCAGCAGCCACGATGCCATACGAGACGCAGACACATAGAGCGTATTCTCAACCGTACAATGTACGGAGAGAGGGGTACGGGTCAGCCTCCGTTGAAGGCTCCATCCCCGGACGCGGCAATCGCTGCTGGTTTTGTTGGCTATATGAAAGTCTAAGCTTGGCAAGCCTGGAGGGTGCCATTGACTGCTAAGTCCAAGGACATATTATCAAGGCGTATAGAGCCTGAACGTGGTCCGGCATAGAGGCTTCTATGCTTTGGAGCCATCCGCGTGCATGGATGGCTCCTTCACAGGTGCTAGACAGCCTTAACAGTAGTATGGTGGGATAATTATCAACAAAGCCACAGGGCGCCGCGCCGATCCAATTGGTGTAACAGAGTGTAATAACGAGACCATGTCCCGACCATTGGGTCGCAACGCCTGCTAGTCATACAGACCATTAGTCGAATGAGCGGTGACGAGAAAGTAGCAGAAGGACCGATACCACATGCATGGTAAGCGTATTACCCTTAGATCAGCAAAGTGGGGAGTGACGAAACAAGAGCAACGTGAAGGCCTTGGACTAGCCTATTGCACGGCAAAGGGCAGCGGCATGGTCAGCGAAAACGACATCATCAGAGTGGCCGACAAGACGGCCCAGCGCTAGACGAAACCTTCCAGCCTCACGAAGCGCTCAACAACACAACTCCTGTCCCGTTGAAGCGTTGGTCAAAACAGCACCAAGTTGAAGCCAAAGGGATAAAATAAGAACAAACCTCCGCCTCTCACGACGCGGAAAGAACGGAGTCATTGAACCGGAACAAAGTCCGCACTTAGACAATCGTGGGTGCAGCAACGTGCGTCATTAGCCTGCATGTCGAACATTCTTAAGCGAGATAGAGCGGGTGTACCTAGTCCGAGGACCGGCCACAAGCATAATGGTATTTGTACGAAAGAACTTTGATGGTCAGACTTAAGCATGGTGGCCATGAGTGTGTTGAACAAAGAGTCGTGCCGGTCGCAGGGACAGCCCAGTAGCGTGTGCTGTAGCGGGAAGAAAAATGTTTAATTGGCCGGTCTGATGTTACTAACATACAGAAAAATGACCAATCCGGATGGTACTCCGGCGCGACAATGCCGCGGATATGCGGTTCTTTGTTTGCTTGCTTAGTTCTTTGTTGAAGCCAGAAGACCTGCTGAGCACCGTCCTCGTTTTGCCGAGACTGAGGGAAAACTGACCAGCGAAGAGACTTTTTTGCAGCTAGAGAAGTTTAGCAATTCAAGTACGTTATGGAAACTCACACGTATGAATGCCCAAGTGGACGGCGAATGGAGCTCTTAGAATAGCGATAACTTTGCCCCGATGATAGTGTGTAGTCCGCAGTGGTCGTCGTGTTAAGGCGGATGTGGCTCATATGATGTACAAGATCTACGCAATTCTCCGTCCGCAATGGGCCCTTTTATGAATCGTAGTCGCCCGAAGAACTGCCGCTCCAGATCGCGATATCACATCTGAATATGTAGAGCGCCAAGATATTCGTTGCAACGCTGAGCCGAGGCATTAGTAGTAGGTAACTCCGCCCTGCGACTCAGATAAGAAGCGGAAGAAGTCGATGAGACCACCTGCATACACAACTATGGGCTATCCTTTTCAGAGCTCTGATGCATATTCATACATCGGCATGGCTTTTGATGTATTCAGTAGTCGTAGTTGAATCAGCCTTTTATAAGCACCATCCCATGTCGGAGAAGTCGAACGGAAAGTCCCGTGATCGGTGTTATGTCTGGGGTGGAGTTGCTATGCTGGAGCCTAGACTACGGTCTGCAGTTTTCGTAAGGATGCAGTGTCCGTCCCGTGTTGGCCGTGTGACGCATCAAAAACCAAGTTTCCGACGTTGAACAAGCGCGCGGGGTTTTGGAAAGATTGAATCTTGAGCCTCGTTTCGAAGGCCGCTCAGACATGCTGCTTTCCATGTTCTTTTGTGGGTAGCGTTGGTGCGTCCCTTGGTAAAAGCTCGTACGAGATTGACAAAATGCGTCCGGGTAGTGGAAAGAATACGCACGGGGTTATGTTGCGATATTGGGAATATTTTATGCCTCAATACACGGAACATGAAGTTTACCCCGCGATTCTCTTTGCTCGTTAGTTTTGATGATTTGACAGATGCTGCAGCTGCTTCGACACATTACGATAGAGTAATCATGGAAACCGAGGAGGTTGGCTGATATATTGCTTTTGATTACTAACGGTGGTGATCAGTCTACAACTTGGAAGGCTGAAGTATCACATAACATCTGAACTTGGCATACCATCATTACCTGCGACCATGATCATCGAGAATCCCTCTCAGTTTCTCCTTGGGAAGCTCTTCTTTGGGCTATAACGGACGCATTTCTAACTACAGTATTGTAGGCACATTCATGATCGCTAGAACAGCGTAAAAAGTCTGATCGAACACGTGATTATTCGCCAACGAACTTCTGCTTTTAGTGGAAGCAGATTGATGCCACAGCACTATTGATACATATCCTTGTAGAGCGTTTTCTGGTAATGCTTAAAGCGGTTAGCATCAGATTGAGGTATTCTGTACAATGTCGTGCTTTGAAGTCCTTAAGCGAGAGCACGTGAATTCACTGCAACGGCCATTATGAGTGAGAAAGCTCCATTTCAGGGTGCAATAAATGCTAGATATGTAAATTTAAAGTCTCTTGACTTGGCACAGTGGCTAATCCGCGATCAACAGTTTTACTTTGGCATCTCGAAAGCCGATACGTTGATCCAGGTTTCTTAGCATCTACGAACTTTCTCGCCCATAGTTGTGATCTTACAGTTATGGCTTTTGATTCCTACTAAGATCAGAATTCTCTAGCAATTGTGAAGCCAATATTCACAAACAATTCAGCGCTCATGAATAGCTTGGAATATTCATGGGTTTAAGAACAAAGTCGTGTCGACTAAGGCGCTTCCCAAGCTGTATCGATGTCAGCTCTATCGCTGGAGATATCACATACTACAAGGTTTCCTAAATGAAGCCAAGCCAGCAGTCATGCCATTCGTGACTTCACTAGCGACAAAGTGCCGGGCTGATAGTAAGCGATGTGTTTGTTGCAGGTGTTTCATTTCCCTCCAATGAAGCACTAGATTTCTTCTCTGGCAAATCGATGTCTTGGCTTATCTCTCGAGTTGTAATGCTTGCGTGACGGATGTTTATTTTAGTGTGCTTGGGGATGTTTCTCGATTAGTGCTTACAGCATTAACAAACCACAGGATGAAGCAACCGCCAAGACGTAAGCATACAGAACTTGCGTGTCTCAAACTAATTGCTACGGGAGCCTGAAGTCTTGTCATGGTGTGATCGTCTTTAATATGATCTCATTCCCCATATTTGCGGTGTCTGCACATCATCATATCGGCTCGCCGTCGTTCGAGCAAGGCTCTACTTGTTGCTACTTGCGTTATACCACAACACGAGCAAGGGATCATATTCGGGGCCCGTTTCTTGGCATGTATTTTATCACCTTGTGCTGTATGTCAGGAGTACAACTCAGTATGATGCGCTTTCTGTTGTTATCTTTATCATGTCCAAGTGAAAAGATATTCGATTGCAGCAAACTATAAGTAGGGTCATTGTCATAGCACTACCGAATGGGTTGTGTCGTCGCTTAGCTATAAGAATGTTTGTTTCTAAATACGTACATGATAGTAGCGCCGAACACGAGCTCAAGTAGAGATCGAGTAGCATGTTAAAAAATCGTTCGTTTATAGGCCGAGACAAGATTTGTGAGCAACGCTAAAGTATGTATATAACTGGAGCATTCAACGTCATCAAATTATGATATCAACTCAGTCTAACACACTTCCATATTCCTACAACATCCGACGTAAACAGCAAAATGCGTTCATTCATCCCCCTCCTAGCCCTCACCACCTTAGCCTATGCCAGTCCGGCACCTCTCGCTGCCCGCGCCTTCCCTCCAGGCCTTGAAAAGGGTGGCTGGTAGGTCGACATCTACAGAACAGTGATTGGAGAGGGCTACAACGAGACTGTAAACGCGAAATCTTTCCATGAGCGATCCCCCAACGGCTTTACGAGTACCTGTTCGAAGTCAAGACCAAACCTGAAGGACTTTACAACCTGGACCGAGGCTTGTGACCCCTTGGACCAGACTGGTGATTACTTCTTTTACGTTTATCGGGACACTCAAGGTAAGATATTGAACTCTCCTCCCCAAGAAGGCAATGTTTAAGACAGTTTTTGATAAACTATGAAAACAGAATTCGAGATTATGCAAGGGTGGAAACAAGGGCCGAAGGACCAGTACCTAGGAGCCTATGGAAGAGAGAAGCGTGTCACTCTACAACCCGACGCTGGCAACAAAGATCGCCTGAAAGGCAGTGTCAATATTCGAATCGAGAGTTATCATTCGCGTCGCCCGCAGTAGACGTGTGTATGGTCGGCATTGTCCGAGTGTGCGTCTCAGAAGTGCAATTGCTTTCAATCTTATGGGAAGCGACTTCATGACACCACCTCCACCAGTGCATAATTCACTTCTATCTTATAGTTATTCTCAAGTGTAAACAGTAGAAATTTAGAAAGAAAGTCATATCATAGAGCTCTTTTACTTATTCCAATCACCTAAACTGTCGCTCTTATGTTTATACAAAAGATACCTCGACCGAACGCAGTACTACGGACCTATATTCTATCGATTCAAAACTAGTACTTGGCGTAGTACAATCGAGATTTGCATCTACTAGACTTTTGCCTTTCTCCTGGGTGACGATGTTCCGCTTACAACTCATCCTCTTATTCACCATCCCCGCCAACCTTTCACTCCGATACATCCCCTACGCTAAGCCACACTCTTCGGGCCAACAAAAGTCTTCTTCGAATCTCTCAGCTTTGCATATCCTTTACCCCCAAACAACTGAGCTGCCAATCTCATATGTGACATATATGTCGCAATCATCAGCGAAGGAAACACGCACAACAAGATCTAGGATTACGCCAAAAGTACCAGGGATTCGACTCCTTGTATCCAGAAAAAAAAGGTTCCAATACGTATTCGTGAGGGGATGCTTAGTACCCGGCGTTACGGGAGTCTCTTCAAACAGAATCTCAGTACCTATACAGTAAAGAATTGAAAGCGGGCCATGGCTTCCACCAGTGAGCCACCTAATAAGAACAACGCTAAAACTGACTTTATGTGGCGACCGTTTTGCCGTATTTGGAGGCTTCTTCTTGGACCTCGACGTTCGCATGATCTGCTGGTGCACAAATGATAGGCGGTGAGTTGTATTTGCAACCCGTTTGTCTAGGAAGAAGGCATATATTGGATGGTCACTGGTGATGCCTGATGCATTTGCGTGAACTAGTCCACCCCGGGTAAAAGCCCACAGCAAAGCCAAGTCCATAAGACGCTGGAATCACAAGTCAGATAGCATATTGTGCGAGCATCGTAGTATTTCAAACGTCCAGCCAATGCCCTGATCTTTCCGTGATCTTGCGTTTCTTCCTAGAAGAGAGAGAGAGGTTGTTGCGAATATACAGCATAGATGAATCGCGGCAACCCATCGTTTCGGCATCTGGCCTCATGATGATCACGACCACGGCGCCCTCTTGCTTTTCTTTTCTCCAGCATGAGACCTCCTCTGCTCTCGAACACGAGGCCGCGAGAGTACTGCCATTCCTTGAACAGCAGTTGTGCTTCATCTAGGCACTCACTCAGAAGCGCCTTGCACCATGTGTCTCTCTCCTGGCTTTTTTCTCCAAGCCAACCCCAACACTCCATCACCTCCCGAAAGCCCTCCAATGACGCTCTCAAGAAAACTCAATCCATCTCTCTTCATCCCGGCATCCTATGCCTCTTACTCAACCGTCTCCTCACCCTCTCCGCCTTGCGCCCTTGCGCAACCACCACCTCTTCCTCCACCGCCCGCTGCTGCTGCTGCTGCTGCTGCTGCTGCTCACTACTCTCAGCCAGGCTAGCGCCATCGCGCAGAGCGCGCCTCTCCTCGGCATTCACTCTCTCATCAGCCTCGTAGAACACGCCCAACCGCCAGTTGGACACGGCATGCTCGTACAGCGCTGGGTTCGACGGCCGCACAAGGACCCGTCGCGAGCGCTGGACATCGCTCACATCTGCTCCTTCTCTGCGGAACAGGTGCTCTGGGAATATGCGCTTGAGGAAGCGCGGCATGATTGGCTATGCAGGTATGTGGTTCGTTCAGGTAGTGGTGGTGGGGTGGGGGCTGGGAAAACAGTATAACGATGAACGACAAAACGTCGATAAAAGATAACAATAGCTGCAGGTGCGCGCAAAAAAAAAAGAGTCAATATGCAGGGACTTTTGGATTCTTTTTCTTTTGGGGGCTGAGAGGGGAGGCTGTATCGGGGAAGCAAGCCTTATCTAGTACGGGCCGCAAAGCTGCGCGGTGTGGCGAAGGGGGAAGAGCAGGAGGTCGGCGATGGCGGGGCGGGGCGTAGGGAGGGGGGGCTTGTTGCGAAACAGTCTCAGACGATGATTGGATCTGCGCAATAATGGCGATCATCGGGGCGGGCGCAACTGAGACAAGATAATGGTTCCCGTGAGAAGACGTATACGCGTCAAGCGCCCTCTTTGTTGTGTTGAGAGCGAGCGCGCGGCAGCTAGCATCCAGTTAGACTATTGGGATGATGCGTTGATGCGGGCTGAGACGGTAGCGTAGCGGCTCTACTCTGACGGCGCGTGATGCTTTGATTAGTACTACAAGCGGCTCCATTCTCAGTCCCCCATTCGGGCGAAGCCGTTGAAATGCCAAGTACTCGCATACCGACTACAAAAATCTAATAGTACGGGATATATTCGCGACAAGCTCCGCAACGCTCTACTCAACTTTTGGGTTTCTCCCACAAGTCGCAATGCCAAACCTGTGTCCCGGAGAACACATTGTTCTCCAACAACCATGTCGTCCTTGATACCCAAGTTCGTGCCGTAGATGTTCTGAAAAAAAAACCCCCCCATCGCAACGTCCATTACTGCAACGTCATCCTTCACCGACTGCAAGAATCGCTAAGCAGGAAGATTCCAACGTGTTGGCACTCAGCATGCCTCACATAAGCCCTCTCAGCACCGCATAAGCACAGCTTGAATCCGCTTTGCCCCATTATTCACATCCCATTCAAGCTGTCGCCCTCTTCATACAAAAAGCACAGTGACGAGCGTGTCGATGCTGGATCCGTGCCGTCGTCTCAAAAGGCTCAAAGGGCCCAGATTGCACGGTACGAGCAATATCGCTGCTACTGCTCTGTGCCCATCCCAGAATCTCACCCCACCGCCGGATTCGAAATTCCATTTCTGTTTCTGGGCGAATGCTCTCGGGGCTACGAGGGAAATCGGGCGGGACGAATATCGCATCTGGGGTGGTGTTGCCGAGGGGGACGACAACGGCGCGAGGAGATGATTCTGGTGTTTGGTGTTTGGCGTCGAACGATTTCATGGGCATAGCTACTGGTAGACGTGGTGTTGCAACCGGTGTTGAAACAGGTGTTCGCTCTTCGTCTGCTCGAGTGATGGCAGGTGCATTAGTGGCGCCTTGGGCACGTTGGTTGCTCGCAATGCGTGCCCATGTAGTGCCTCGTGTAGCTACACTGGTGGTTTTGACTGGAGCTGGGTACAGTGGTGGGAAGTGAGTTGATGCTTCTTCCGGTGAAAAACCTTTGCCCAACGTTTCTGTCTCGTCTACTTCCTCATTCGCCTCCGACGGCAGGCTCGTGTGTCCGTGGTCCCTGAGGTACCGGATGGAACGCCGCTGTTCGTACATTTCCACTCTAATGACGGCGTTGCCTAGCGACTTCCCATCGGTCTGTCGCTGAGCACGCGCTGCGTCGCTAGCCGAGCGAAATCCAATGACGATTGTGGTGATGCTGCTTCCTTTGTAAATGTTCTTTGTACTAACCGGATGGTATGGCGCGAAGAGCTTGGCAATCTGCTCTTGCGGTACATAGCTGGGGACGTTCTTGACAAATATGAGTCGCTCATTGGACGCTTTGGTACCAGGAAGTAAAGTCATTGGAGTGGACGCACAGCACACACACACGGTGGTTGTATAGAAGCGATAGTCGGCGGAGCTAATGTCTAGTTAGCATATTGTTATAAGCGCGAGTTTAGAGAAAGTGAATGCGGTATTTAGACCCAGTCCCTTGGTTGATACTAGGCAGAGACGGAGCTGGATCAATCACATGCAACCATGTCTCATCAGTTTGCCAAGCACAGGGACAGGAGAGTCGCAACATGAACGTAATGCCACTTACCCAATTGGAGCCGTTGTACTGACAGCAAGGCGCAATCATCGGGGGTTGGATGAGGCTATTCGAGAGGCGTCAGGGCGTGGTTTTCCCAAGGTACGCTGCAGGGACGCATCGGAGTAATTCAACAAGCATCCGTACCGCTTCAAGAGTGAGCAAGACACGCGCATGAATTTGTTTGCCAGTATCGAGATGCCGCGAAGCTAAGACTTATCTTGACATAGACCTGAGACTTGTACCTGCTATGTCTTGCATGAGTGAGATTGACACGACCAAGATACGTGAGTGAATCCATGAAACCTACTCGGGTAAAAGAATGATTTTCCAGGCTTGTGAGATACAGAAGTCCTGTATATGATTAGATTGCATGGGCATTAGGCTGCAAGGGACATGCACGTGCCAAGCACAAACGGACTGGTGACTGGACCTCCTATCTCTAATTCTTCATTCTTTCATTCTATTAAACCAGTATTTTTATTTCTTATCCTACCCAGCCTAGACGATGACCTTGTGTGGCGCCTCCTTCTCCTCTGGCTCGTTGAAAATGTTCACGGGCCACCTAGGCTTGTTGGCAATGTAAGGAATGTTGAATCGCCTTGGCTCCTTCTTGCCAATCTCCTCAACCTTCTCGAAATCCTCCTTGGAGAGCTCAATCTCCTTGAAGTTCTCCTGGATGCGCGACGCGGTGACGGACTTGGGGATGACCGAGTGGCCGCCAACTTGAGCCCAGGCAAGAATGACTTGTGCGGGGGTAGCGCCAATGCGGCTGGCGATTTCCTTGATAGTGTCGTGCTGAACGAGGAGAGGGACGCCAAGCATGTTGTTGCCGAAAGCCTGGAGCCGAGTTAGTAGAGCCACGGGTGAAAGAGGAGGTGCTACTTACCGAGTATTCGGTGACGTGGATGTTCTTCTCCTTGCAGTACTGGATCAGCTCTGGCTGGAGAAGACGTGGGTGGCGCTCGATCTGGTTAGCAGCAGGAACGACACCAGTGCCGTCAATCAAAGCCTGGAGGTGCTCTTTGGTGTGGTTGGAGACACCGACCGCGCGGGCCTTCTCCTTGGGGAGCTGGGTCATGGCCTTCCATGTGTCGACAATGGAAATATCATCCAGCATCTTGACATCCTCCCCCTCCAATGGGAAGAGGTTGTTGTGAACATCCGATCGCTCGTCGAAAGCGACGGGGAAGTGGACAAGGTAGAGGTCGAGGTAGTCGAGGCCGAGCTCAGCCAGGCAGTCGTCGAGAGCTGGCGCTACATCCTGAGGACGGTGCTGGGAGTTCCAGAGCTTGGATGTGATGAAGACGTCCTCGCGCTTGAGGCCGGGTACCTCGCCACCAAAAGCCTTCTTGAGCGCTTCCGCAATCTCCTTCTGGTTGCCGTAGACCTTGGCAAGATCCAGGTGGCGGTAGCCAGCCTTGAGGGCTTCAAGGACAGCGGCGCCAACCTGGCCAGGCTCAGCCTGCCACGTACCAAAGCCCAATTGCCTGGATGAGAATCATAAGTAAACGTCATGTGGACGCGGGGCTCCATTGGGGGTACTCACGGGATGGTAGCACCGGTGTTGAGGGTAACCTTCCTTCCGAGAGACATTTTTGCAATCAATGTAAATGGGGTATCTTGAGGAGAAAGTAAAAAGTTTGGCACGACTCTAGTGCGGGTGTCTGGGACTATTATAAGGTAGTCTGGGGGAAAACATGTCGGAGGTGGGGTGGAGGGGTCGGGGACGTCACCGAGCCTCAGGGCGGCGGCATCTCCAAGTTGAGCAGTCTCCCCGCGGGAAACGCTCTTTGAGATCCACTCGGGCTTGCGTCATGGGGTTGAACAGACTGTGCTGCATGGCTAGACGCCACATCTCAACAGCCGTTACCCTTTCCCAGGCAACCTTTGGCAAGGATGCCCTCATGAGATTGGTGGAACAATAGTGGCCAACACGAAATGTCACGGCCGTTTGGAGCTACTGCGCAGGGGGACACCTATAGACTGTGCTGGACAGCCCGCACCGGATAAAATTCGATGGAAAGTCAATTGGACCGGAATCTGCGCGTCTTTTTTTTTTTAACTTTCCAAAAGATCGCCCCATTGCCATCACGGTTCTATCATGGATGCAGCATGCGGTGACATTACATAAGCAGCATAGTTTAGCGCCGTTAATCTATGAAAGCAATGTCTGCTAGTAGTACGATACGAAACTTAGCCTAATCATGGCCTATAGAGCTCATCATCGCTCGATGAGTCGGGGACTGGTGAATCAAATCTTCGCAGTGAGGCAAAAGACACTAACCTGGGTATCTCTGGAAGAGAACGAGAACCTACTGCAACCCTGTCCTTTGAACGAGATGATAGGCCTGGACGGATAGTAGTTCCCATTGCAGATGCAAGAGCAGCCACAAGTGTAGCTGAAGGCTCTGGAGCTAAGCCTGGACTTTGAGGAGCTGCAGCAGACGCAGCAGACGAAGGTTCCCATCTCCTAGTATCATTCCGATTATCATGACCATCTTCGACTCCACCCAACCATGTCCAAACCCTTTCACCAAAAATCATCCAAGAGTTGAGGATACACCAATAAGTGAGTGTACATTGCTTTCTAATTACATCTTTCATTCGCGTCCATGCCCGACCGATGGCACGGTATGGGACAGACTCCTAGTCGTCGCTATCGTACTCTTCGTCGTCGGCTAGCAGCGCAGGGTACTGCCGGCGCCGGAGGTCTTGCTCGAGTCCGCCCTCAGATTCGGGGTCGACGTAGCCCTTGCCTCCAACAAGTGAAAGGAGGACGGGAAGCAAAACAAGAGCGTGAGTAGACGCCCAAAGCACAAGAGCAACCCACACGCGGAAGTAGTAGATTTCGAAGATCTGGCCAGTCATGTCAGTCGACGTCAAACGCAAAAAATAAGCAGGGATGATACATACCTTACTCCTAGTGAAAGCCAACACTCCTACACCCAAGATCTTCGTAATGGTAATTCCACTGACGACACTGCTCGCTACATTGACCATGGCTGTCCACGCACGTGCATCGCGGCCTCGGAAGCGATGTCTCGGTGCTCGCTCCATCGTTGCCCGGCTGGGGAAAGTGAATGCTCGGGCAATATGTGCCGTGAATTCGACACTGATACCGACGCAAATGATGAGATTGACTAGCGACACCGCGTTGAGAGACACTCCCATGACGGCCATCGACCCGATGATAGCGGAGACTGTCATGCCAACTACAAGGGTGACAACAAGTCCGGTAGTGATGGAACCAAGCATAATAGTGGTGATGACGAAAACCGCCGCAAGAGCAGATCCAATCAAAGCGCCAGCCAGGCGGACGATGGAGGTGTATTGGTCGAAGAAGATGTAGAACTTCGAATATGGGAACACCTCAGCTTCGACGTCCTCAGATATCTCCTTGGATATGCGTCGCGCTGCCGTGTACGCGGAGATGAAGTCCCTCTGAGAGCGCAATGGGGTATGCGAAGTGCGGAAGTGAGACGCGGGTATGGTGAGACGCTTAGAGTCAATGACCAAGGCGTCTGAATACGCAGCCTTTCCGCCAATGGGACAATCCTCAGTGGTGGGGGCCTCGATCCATTTCTGTAGGTATTGGATGAACTCTTCGCCTTCGGGCATACCATAGAGTGTCATGTTCCATGGCGGCTGACGACCCTGGAAACAGGGCTTGCCTTTGTCGTCGACACAACACTTTTCATTTTCGGGATTCAGCCATAGGAAATAGTCATCAAGCCAATTGGCCGCAGAGGCTGAAAGGTACGAAACTTCTGGGCGCTTGCGCTCCGCTTCAATGATGTTTGCCAGACTGTTTCGGTCGCAGGTGGAGAAACGTCCGCAGAGCTCCTTTTGCGGCTTTCGCTGTGTGACATTGAGCTCCTTTGTGACAAAGTAAACCGGTGGGCCAACGTCGAGATAGTCGTAGAGGTCATTAAAGTAATCGATCAGGTAAGAGTCGCTTGGAACAGCAATCCGTTGATCCAGGCCAAGCTCAACTCGAGGGAACAGGGCAAGGCCTGCGGTAAAGATTCCAAAGAACAACGCAATGATGCCGACTTTGGTCTTCTTGCCTAGAAGCGCCGGAGCATATGTTTTACGGATAAAGCGTTGCAATGCACCTTCTTCTCCCACCGCAAAGCCCATGCCAACTGGATCAGCGCGCTTAACGCGTACGCAAGGGAAGCAGTCCGCTCGATTGGATTCCACGCGTTCCTGGTTCAGAGAAAGCACGGCAACGAACATGGTTATTTGGAGAATGGCGTTGATGAAGACAGCTCCGGCAGCATATGCGGCAAAGTTGCGAACAGCGGGCATGTCGACAGCACATCCAAGAGCGAACGCAGTCGTCTCAGTCAGTGCAGAGAGCATAATGGAAGGTCCCATGCGTCCGAGAGCCCGGGAAACGCGTTCTGGAATGGTTCCCTCAGGATGGCTGATGTTGATGCGCTCAAATTCGTGTACAATCAGGAAGATATTGTCGACTCCAACAGCCAAGACTAGGAACGGGATGACCTCTGCGATAATCAATGTGACCTTGATGCCAGCTGCTGAGAATAGTCCAACGGAAGCAGAGACTGACATGAGCACTATGAGAATGCCGACTATACCGAGCATAAACTTGGACTGCACCAAGGCGTTGGCAGGGTTGCGAAGTATAGACTGAACCGTGAGTGTAGTTGAGCCGAGTGCCAAGGATGCGTACAAAAACATTATGATGTAGCTGATCACCACAATCTTAGCGTCTGTGTTGGTGCTCTTGTTCAGCTCCTGTTCGAGACTGACTTCAGTGTTGAAGCTCAACCTAAGGCCCCTCTTAATAGCTTCATCGGATACGAACTTAAGATAGTTCTTCATCTCATTCTCAAAGTCCATGGCCCGTTGCTCTTCTGGGGTACCCTTGGGATAATTCTTTACCACCCAGGTTACCACGAGTGCTTTGGCGTCAAGGACTGACTTCTCGACGCCACCAAAGAGGAGATGGGGGTCGAGGGGCTGTTGGAAAGTGGGAAGACACTGAGACGGGTTGTCGACACATTGAAGAAGGTCGTCTTGCCAACCGTTGGGTACGACGTTTGCAAAGTCACCTTGGAAGTAGCCGGTAACGGACTGGACAACGCAGTCGTCCCCTACTGGCTTGAAGCAAATCTGATCCAGAGTGACACCATGCTCCGCAGACTTTAGGCGCTGTATCTGGTTCTCGACACCGAACCACCAGTCAAGAGTTTCATAGCTGAGAACGGGACCGGGAGCTCCTGCTGTGTCATTCACAAGGAAGGCTTGCTCAGCTCGAAAAAAAGGTCCGAATTTTTCATCAAAGAAGGCCTTCTCTTGAGCAGCGGCAGAATCGGGTGAGACCCACAAGTTTACAGGGTCGGTCTCAACCTGGAACCGCAACCAACCTAAGCTCATGAGAACAACCAATATGAAGCTAGTGGCGATGGTGATAGCTGGGAATCGAGCGCAGACGTATCCGAGGCGGCTGAACAATCGGTCGCACCAGGTGTTGATGAAGTAGTGCTTCGTAGGGCGATCCAGCATGCCAACATTATGTACAATATCGCCTTCGTCTTCATCGTCGCTCGGGCTCGTGTCTTGCAAAAGACGCATTCGCTCGGTCTTATGTCTCGAATGCTTCTGGTATGCGACATGACCAGCAACGGCAGCACACAGAAGTCCGATGAAGCAGGAGTAAACGATAATCACAGAAAAGGATAGACAGGGGAGCCGACCAACGTAGCATTGCTTTCCTTCTTGAACTGCCGGGAGCTCGGTGCAAGATGTTCCGCAGTCTAGACAGGCACAACGGAATCGCTCGTCTTCAGTGTCACAAGGATAAGCGTGCTTGTTCATTGCACTCATGCCAGGGAAGAGGTCCCTTGACGGCCGTGGGAAGTTGATCTGGAAGGGTGAGCCCAAAAACTTCTTGTCACCTAGGAATTTCAGGAATTGGGTGTAGTTTTTCGCGCCGCCGCCGATAAAGTCCATAGCCTTGCCGTTTGTCGCGCCGAACTTGACGTCTTTACAGCTGTCGTAGAAGGTCGACGCGTACTTGTCCGAGATCAGATTATCTAACTCTGTAACCAAGAATTTGTCGCCCTTGGGCTCCGTTCCAGTGATGTTGACGAACGTGGACTGATCGGGGGAACAAGTGAACGTGCAGAACAAGTTATAGAAGTTCTCCTTGCATGCAGGGCAGGCGTTGATTATCGGTGTAGCGCGGTCTAGGTTGGTCTTGAGGGCGTCGAGCTGATCGTCATCACAGCAGATATCCGAATCGGACCACTGCACACCACAAATATCCACAAGCTTCTTGCGCAAGTCGTTGTTGGGTGTTTTCGCCAGACCGTTGTCTGGACAGGGCAGTTCGGAGCCGAAGAAACCCTGCTTTCCACACTGCCCTCTCATGGCGCATCTTCCCTTCTCATGTCTAGTTGTGAGATCTGGCCCGGCGAGGGCTGATCCGGCGAGGATGGAAAGCAAGCCGACCGCCACGGCTTTCCATCCTGGCGTGCGTTGTTGCACCATGTTGACGCTTCGCGCCTGTGCACCTCCTCAGTCCAAGCGGACGACGTGTGTCGAGCACGACCGCGTGGCTGTATATGCGCGATACCTGTGAACTAGTGTGACTTGGTGGTGGTGTAGTCGTGTATGCGTGAGGCGCGCCGGTGTGGCGGATAGAGCTACGATAAGTTCCTCGGCTGCAGGACTCGTAACCAGCCAAGATACGCAGCTCTGGTGACCTAGCCAGCGAGGGATCGGATGATAGCGAGGCTGCGACACTGGAAGTAATGCAAACACGGAAGAAGAAGAATAGGCGGGTTGTGGAGAAGAGTAAGAATGATGGTCGGTTGAGGCGAGGGCGCGGAGCTAACTGACTGTCTGGGGTGCGTCATGAACGTCACTGCCCTGGCCGCTTGGCGGCAATGCGCGACGCCCAGGAACAGGAGCGATCCGCCCATGGTCATGCGCGCCAACACTAAAACCATCATCCGGACGTCACGTTGCTGCTAGCACGTGATACGGCATCATCAGCTTTTCGCACTGCACATCATCCCAAAGTCGATGCAATAGTATTGTATCAATCTAGTAATGTCTATTCATACTACATGGTGTCGTGGTCTGTCGTGTCCATAGCCCCTCGTACCTCAATCCATCAGTTGTGTCTTTCGACGGGTATCCTTCTCCTTTTGCAAAACGAATCCTTTTTACTTGCGCAGGTACTGCACAAGCTCAACCAGCTGCGACCGAGTCTCGTCCTGCAGCTGCTCCTCCGGCGGGCCGAGCACCTTCTCAAAGATGGGCATCAGCTGCGAGGTAAGCTGCTGAACAGTAGGCTCGTTTTGCTGGTACAGCTTGACGATCATGCCAAATACTGGCTTGTTCTCCTCGTAGTCCTCGCGAAGAGGAAGGAGCTGCACCAGGCGGGGCAGAACCTCGCCGATAGGAAGCTTGCTAGGGTGCTTGCTGATGAATCGGCTTACACAACCAGCAGTGTTATCGAGCAGGCGGGCTTGGTCCTGTGCTCCAAGCAGAGGCTCAAGCTTGGAGAAGATGCTAGGCAGCGACTTGAGAATCTCATCGTCGTTGGTTGTCATCTCACAGAGTAAGCCCATGCCGTAAACAGCGTTGGACTTGGTCTCAGGGTCCTCGTCGGACAGACGGTGGAGAAGCAGCTTAAGGAGGCCGCTGGTGTAGGGTGTGCAGGCAGCGCCCATGTTACCGACGCACTCTGCAATGGTTCCTACAGCGGCGCTTCGCTCGGTGGAGTCTTGGCTACTAGCGTACTTGACAATAGGCTTCTCGAACATCTTCCAGAGCTCAGCGAACTGCGGGCCCAGAGCGACGGACAAACATGTGACAGCCTCCAGCGCTGTCTCGATGACAAGCCAGTCATACTCTGAGGACTCGTCGAAGATGTCCTCGTCACCCTCGTCGCCAAGGTCTTGCTGGCAAGGGTGACGCTTGGTAATGACAGCAAGCAAGTGCTGGCATATGTCAGGTACTACGGTACCGTTCTCTGTCAGCAAGACCGCAGGTCCGCACAGCTTGAGAGTAGCGGCGACATCACGGTTGATGTCGGTAACAGTGCCCCTGAATGGCGTTAGCAGCATTCTTACATGTGAATAAATAAACATCTGTTGGTGTAGAGGTAGCTCAGAAGTAGAATCGCTTTCACCTCAATTGCACTTTGTGCATCGGAGTGAGCTGGGATTAACGAATGTGTTGTCATCTTTGCAGAGTGTCGAAAAAATGGAATATACATACCGGTCCATTTCATCTTGCCAGACAGACATGGTAGCAGTCATGACGAGGTTCGCCAGCTTCTTGAGCTCCTCTGGTGGTTCGACAGCGAGAGGCAGACCGGGCTGCCACTTGGCCATACCATCGCCCTCTGCCATGCCGAACAGGCAGGCATAGGTGCGCCACAGAGTACCAAGCGCAGCCTTGCGGATGCCCTCGTACGAGTGGTCGACAAGCTCGAGCAGCTTGGTGACGGTAGCCTCCATGTAAGGAAGGTATTCGCGGCGAGTGTGGGTGATGATATCTCCGTAAACTTCGGCAGCAATTTCCTTCTCCATGGCGACAGCACTGACGCCCTCCAGGTCGTCCCAGTCATCATCATCGTCACTGTCATCCATTGCAGCCTCGTTAAGATCACTGCCATCGTCGTCATCATCAGCAGCCGCAACCTTGATCTTGCGACCTTGAATGATAACCTCAGACCCGGCCAATTCGGCGGCTTCCTCGCCCAACTCAACATCGAGACCGGTTTCCTCTTGCTCGAGGCAGTCCTGCAGTCCCTTGACAGCGCCAGGGAGGTATTTAGCAAATTGCTCTTCGTACACCTTGGCCATGGTGCTCCACAGGATGTAACTAGTCTCCCTGAGGCGGGGGTGATCGAGATGCAAGGCTTCCTCGGAGGCCTCCATCAAGGGGAGAACGAAAGGCTCGAATGGTCCAGGGCCAACAGCAGAAGCCATTTTGCCCATGGAGTCGCAAGTGACACCACGAAGGTCAAGCTCGTCTTGGCTGCTCTTGATCCTGACGTAGGGCGAAAGATCATTCATGGTCTGTTCGAAGAAGGGAATGAACGCCTTCTCAGCAGCAGAGGCAATAGAGCCAACCGCGCCGATAGCAGCGCTCTTGACCTTGAGATCCTCGTGGTGGAAAAGCTTGCTGAAACGGGGGACCAGCTCAGGAACGTATCTGGCAGCATCCTCAGGCTCCAAACCCTCGATGAGAGAGTCAATGGCGTGGCAGCTGCCGCGGACGATGGCGAGGCTACGCTCATCTTCCGTGTTCTGCAAGTTGTTGGCGGCAAGGTCGAAGTTCTTGATCATGGCAGGAATGAGGCGGGCATGCTCCTTGCCGACGTCCTCGGCAAGGTCATCAGCCAGGCGTGCAACACCGTTGAGAGCGGCAGCCCGGACCTTGAGCTCAGGGTCCTCGAGTAGGTGAAGGACCATGGGCAGAATCTCGTGGAGCTGAGTGGCAATGAAGTCAGGTGCACCCTCGACACACATACCCAGAGCCAAGATAGCAGCTTGACGGTAGTCAGGGTTTTGTGACTGGAAGTATTGGCCGAGGTTCTTGAGCAGAGGAATGACCACTTGGCTTGGAGGTAGGCTGGAAGCGAGAATGTCGAGAAGGCCGAGAGCTGAGCGGGCCGGGGTGACATCTTCATCGTCGCTGGACAGATCGCCCAGCTCGGTGACAATGTGCAGAGCCTTGAGAGTCAGCTCTTCTCCGATCCTCAGACCCTGGATCTTGAGCCTCCTGTAACGAACGCATTGCATGAGGAAAGCAAGGGCCTGGGAACGGTAGTCATCCTCAACGTTGGTGCTAGAAGAGAGCTCCAACATGAACTTGACCAGATCACCAAAGTGCTTAGCCAACAGGGCGGACTCGCAGCCAAGGAGAGTCTGGAAGACCTCGAAAGCCTGCATCGCACGGTCCTCGTCACCCTCGTCAACGGTAGCCTTGAGGACGTTGACCATGGCGGGAATGGACTGCTGGAACAGAGCAAGCGACTTGGGGTCCTCTTCAGGCTCCAAGAGCATCGCCAGTCGGCTGAGACCAAGCATGGTGTTGATCCTGACCTCTACACTCTCCGAGTCTTGGATGGTGGTGCCAAAAAGAGTGTAAAGATCGGCAGGCTTGCCAGGGAAGGAATCGCCTACTGACTCGAGAGTCGTGTAGATGATGTATGTGCCGACCTCACGGTGCCGAACATTGGAGCTGGTGGCAGCCTGGTGGAGGTATCCAGGGAGGTCAGCCCACTCGCCATCTTCGAAGTCGATGGCTGCGATGGCTGCGATGACGCGGGCAGCCGAGTGGCGAGTAAGAGTGACATCCTCATTCAGCGTGGCCTGGAAGACTTGATTGCGAAGAGCGGGCTTCTGGTCGGCCGGAAGATTTGCCCAGTGCTTCGTCACGAGCTTCCTTGCCTCGACGGCAGCCAATTGGCGCAGCTGAGGCTTAGGGTGGCCAGAGAGAATCTGAAGCAGGGCGTTGAGAGAAGCGGGAGAAGTGTAGTAGTTCTTGTTCAACGTCGAGGTGGCGTTTTTGACACGCTCGGTGTCGGCTAGAAAATTGTCAGACGGATACTATGGCTAGGCGGGGCAGGGTAACTCACGCTCCAGGAGGCTCTCAAGGAGCTGGACAAACTGTTGCTCGTCCATGGCGGCGCTCTCACAGTGTATGTATGTAGAAAGCTTGCCTAGAGTGGTCTCTCGCAGAACTGCGCAGACCAATATTGACAGTTGGGGAGGAAGAGCACTGTGTCGCACATTTTCGAGGTGGGGATTGGAACTTTTTTTACGCTAGTCTCAGGGTCCAGCGAATTAGGTAAGCCATACAGCCAGCCAATGACGACGGCATGCTGCCGGAGAAGCTATGGCTTCCCTGAGAGGCTGCGTGGATGCAGCACTGCAAAGCACAAGTGTGTGCTACCGAATTGGACACGAACGTGTTCTTCCTGTGCAAGTGCGCATGCTCTTGCTAGGTGAAGCTATGACCGGCTGCTCGCGCAAATTTTACAAGAGACAGTGAGGTCGAGTCTATAGCTTATAGCGAAGGCGGTGCTTCTCCAGTGACATCAATGCCGAATGGCAATGGACCTGTAGTTTGGATAAGGCGCATAGTCGATGCAGTGGCTCTGACATGATGGGAACGGCGGTGTTCAATCGGGAGAAGGGATGCAATTGGATGGCTGCCACAGCGTAGTCATGGCGAGCAGCATGGTGGCAATGGCTACCGTGTGAATAAAGGACCAGAATGGGGCGGCGGTGTGTAGACGGCCATGGGCCTGCAAAGAAGGCGATAACAGGTAAAGCTGTACAAACGCAGAGCTGGGCACGAGGTGGGAGACGAAGACATACTGAGGTCCAGCCCGACGCACGCGAGGTGATAGGACGCGCTAGGGCCGGGGTCTGTGCGGTGGAAAGCTGTTAGCAAAAACAGAAGGAGCAACGGCAGCCAGCACAAACCCGCCGCTGCCATCACAAACGAGGAGGCCTTCTTGACTGCTCTTCTTCCCGAGTGCCCAGCTTGTAATTCTTCCCCCCACCCCGCCCGCGCCACCCCATCAGCCCGTCTGCAGAACTCGCTCGGACACGTTACCTGACCCCTCCGCCAACATCTCCTCCATGGCTTCAGTACGTCAGGCAGTCGCCGCACCAATCTGGCCCCATGTGATATCGACACTGACATCGTCCAGCAAGCTCCCAACCAGCCGCGCCCCTACCCAGGCAATTACCTCCCGAATGGCGGCGTCCCCTCGGGTCCAGCGCCCGGAGCCGTCCCGTTGCTCCCTAACCAAGGCCGCGTGATTCAGCAAGGAAGCGTACGAGTGCTCTGCATTGCCGATGTTCGAGGTCAGCATGTCCTCCATCTTGCGTGCCATGACGCCCGCTGACAGTATCAAGGAAACCTGCAATCGCTGAACCAGCTCGCCGCCGATGCCCGCGCAAACTACATCATCCACACTGGCGATTTCGGCTTCTACGACGACCGCTCGCTGGATCGCATTGCGGAAAAGTAGGTGCTCGAGCACACCCAATGCCTATGTTCCAAATCTGACTGGTCTAGGACCTTGAAGCACGTTGCCCAGTACTCGCCACTCCTTTCAGACACGGTCAAGCGCTCCATCGCCTCCGCCCCGCCCCAGCCTCCCATCAAAGAGCGCTTCGCAAGAGAACACCTACCTCTCTCAGAACTTCCCCTCTTCCTCAACAAAACTTTTACCTTGAACGTGCCCGTATACACAGTGTGGGGAGCATGTGAGGATGTCCAAGTCCTTGAGAAGCTGCGGTCGGGCGAGTACAAGGTGGACAACCTGCACATCATCGACGAGGCGCATTCACGGCTACTAGACGTCGGCGGCGTCAAGTTGCGATTGCTCGGACTTGGCGGTGCTGTCGTTATGCACAAGCTGTTCGACAATGGCGAGGGCAGGACTACCATTGCAGGTGGACAGGGTACCATGTGGACGACTCTGCTGCAGATGGGTGAGCTTGTCGACACAGCCAACCGCGTATACGACCCGACCGAGACCCGCATATTCGTCACTCATGCTTCACCCGCGCGTGAAGGTCTTCTCAACCAGCTGTCCGTTACGCTGAAGGCAGATTTCTCCATCTCCGCTGGTCTGCACTTCCGCTACGGCAGTTCTTATAACGAATTCAGTGTCAACCCCACCCTTGATCACTACCGCGGAAAGCTCGCCGCTTCAAAAGCTTCGTTCAACGACGTTTGGGATACGGTCAAGACAGAGGTTGAGCCGGCTGTTGCTGATAGCGAGTCTCAACAGCGCCTGCTCGCACTGGCGCTTGACATTGTGAACAAGATGCCCACAGTAGCCAATGGCGGCAACCCCTTCGGCGGTCCTGCTCCTGGTCCCCAGAGTGGTGTCATCGATGAGAGCGCATTCAAGAACATGTGGAACTTTAACCTGGCAGATGCTGCTTACGGTTGGCTTGTTTTGGATATTGACAATGGCAGAATCGGCACCGAGATGAGGGCTCAGGGTTTCAATTTTGCCCACCGAGGCGGTAAGGTTGCGCCTGGCCAGGCCCAACCCGCGGCTGCAAACACTTCGACTGGCCCACCAGCGGCTGTGAATCCCAGCCCCTCTGCGCAGCCATCTCCTGCCCCTGGACGTCAAGGCGGCCCTCCCGCGAACGTTCCACAGCAGCCTCGCCCAGCAGTTGCTACCCCACCTGTTCCTCAGCAGAAACCCAGCAACGCTAGCCAGCCAGTACGCGCTGCGACCCCCAAGGAACCCATCAAGGCAGCTACCCCACAGCCCCCAGCCAACGCTGGTGCTGAGAAGTCTATTCCCAGCGAAGTCAAGCCTAACGGTACCTCGGCGCCAGAGAAAGCCGCATCACCAGCACCCAGGGAGCCTGCCGAACGGAAAGAAAGCAAGGGACTTTTTATCGCTGGTGTCAAGGATGAAGAGGAAGCGAAGAGTCTGCTTGCGGAGGAAGACAGACCCAAGATCGAGAAGATGGAGAAGATCAAGCACTTCTTTGTTGCCCACTTCGCCACACCGCAAGACATGCAGGGCGCGCTCCGCCGGGTGGCCGACGATGTCAGGAACGCTAGGGGCGGTCCCGAGAACAAGACGGTCAAGATTTACAATGAGCGTGGCCCTGGAAACAACCAGCCCCGATACGGTGCCGGCAACTGGCAGGCTAGCAACCGGGGTGGTGTTCAGAGTGGCGGTTACCGAAGTGGAGGCGCCTCAGACAGCGAAGGTGGCCGTGGTGGTAGGGGCGGTCGTGGCGGCTCTACCCGTGGTGGACGAGGTGGTGAGCGAGGCGGACGCGGTGGCCGTGGCGGAAGGGGCTCCTTCAGGGGTGGTGCAGGTGAAGGTGCGGCAGCATCGACAGGAGGCGAGTCATAAACTCGCTATCTCTCCTCTCGGCGGCCGCATCTCTATCTTCTCACCGACTCTGATACCCCCTTGTTTCTTTTTCGGTTTCCGTGTTAACGGCTTCTAACGACGGGTAATGATGCGGCGTTCAAAGAAACCCCTTTTGTGAGCACACACAAAAAGAAAGATTTTCTGAAGGGAACGCTTGCAGTTCTCGTGGTTTCCAGGCCTTTATCATGTTCTTACCAGGAGCAAAAAATCCTCCGTCGCCCTTCCACCCTTCTTCTTAAAGGTGCGGGTTTGGGTTGTATGTAGTAATGCTAGATACGCTTCTCTCTTTCTACTGTTTCTGGGGAACTATGGAGACCCAATGGCGATTGGGCGCTCCCACAGTGCGGTTGTTTTATGCTTTAGGTTATCTTTGCAAGCCGCTCGCTTAGCAAAAATACAGAAAATAACTAGTTTTCACGTTGAAACGCAAAGATGAAAAGAAATCAGGTATTTGTAACATTGGAGTACTGAGAACAATGTTTGACATTACATGAAAAGATCTCAATGAGACTGACTCAAATCAAGGAGTATGATTCATCATACTTTTGTCTGACACTCTGTCGTTGTTGAGTAAACCGAACCCATCAGTCCCTCTACTGATGTATGAACCCTCATTGAACTAAGCATAGATCTTCAGGTAATCACTCAAGACAGCTGCTGCACCGCTCACCGAGATCTGGACGTGGACA
This sequence comes from Curvularia hawaiiensis, assembly GCA_026262405.1. Taxonomy (NCBI): domain Eukaryota; kingdom Fungi; phylum Ascomycota; class Dothideomycetes; order Pleosporales; family Pleosporaceae; genus Curvularia; species Curvularia hawaiiensis. The sequence continues at coordinate 71,887 of JAODYC010000077.1, forward strand.
TTCACATGTTTTTACTCCTTTCTCCCGTCTTTGATTGCCAACACCAGAACGGTGGTTTCCACGTCCAGGTACATTTGGTCTCTGATCTGCAGTGCCAGTTCCATCATCTGCTCTGCTACGTGGATTCAGTCTAGGCCGATCTGTAACAAATTTGAAACGTTGATCCGAAGGCACCCATCGATCTAGACAGGTCGCATAGAATTAAAGGGCTTCTCTCGGCTGATTTGGTGAATTGTCAGTGTCCAACGATACATCAACAACACTGTCGCTACGCGGCATAGCCCCACCAATAGGAATTGACGTCGATGCATTCTCGGGCGGCGGTTCGGGAGCTTCCGTTTGGGCATTGGAATCGAGATCTTGACAAGAGTGTAACTGAGGCCGGTTTTCTGGCATTCCAGAGCACGGCTCGCCACAAACGTACGAAGATGGGTGTCTGGGTTCCCCGGCTTCTCCTCGCAAACGAAGATGTGTTGTATCGGTGAATGACGAGTTGTTTAATCCAGAGTCAATCGGTGGTCGGTCCGGGGTAACGATCCTTGTTTCCCTCTCGCCATCTTGAATTCTCGTCATGCTCTGCCGTACCGAATTCCGCGGTGGATGGGAGATGGGTGGACGCGATCTTGTATCCACTAGATTTAAACAGGAAGGTTCTTCTATCGTTCCAGTTGAATACGGATTTGTACAAATGCTTGAAGGCGACGCTCTGTCTGATGGGGATAACTGATTTAGACGATCGGAGCGAGCTCCCTTCAACGAGAGCACTGAAATTGCCTCACATACTCCTACGAACTGCGGAGTCGAAGAAAATCCGGGCGGCCCATTTTGGGGAAGCGGCACAGACTCCACAGGCGAAGAGTTTTGTGAGTATAACCCCCTGCGCTCGGGGTCTGTAACGTCTGGGAGTCCCATCGCGCCGCTCACAGCGAGTCTCGGGCGATATCTTACATTGTACGCTGGATCGTCTTCGACATCTGACCAACACGGTAGGGTATTAAATTCCTCGTCTGTCATATAGCATGGATGGGGAAGGTGTGGTGGTTCATCCTGGCTTGGACTTCCGCGCTCCTCTGCTGTCCCTTGTGCGCTCTCGTTCCGGTCTTGTTCGCAACTGTTTCTCTGCTGCAGTTTTCCCCCAAACTCCTGCTGCCCAGCACGTTGTCCCAGATCATTTAATCTTGCCCCTTCATCCTACTGGTTAGTATGCAAAACCTTGTCTGGCCTTTTCACGGTGGCTTCCAAGGGCGAATTTGTTTTTGGATTGTTTTGAGAGGAACAATATTGTGTTGCATGAGGAGGCACATGTGTAGTACAACTGGGTGACGACGTATACGAAGGCGCAAGTGAAGAAGCAAGATCAAGAGACGTGTCAGGTGGTGAAGCAGTGTTAGGTGATGCGCGTGGTGTCGATGCAGCATACGAACTCGGGGTACACAGGGAAGATGCAGCCATTGTCGACTTGCCCGGTGGACTCAAGGTGCCAGACAGTTTTCTGCATTTGGTCTCGAAAGAATTCGAAGGAATGTACCTCGGATCGCTTTCCTTGTTGGCTTCTTGTGATGTGCCTCCACCGCGCAGGCATGCCAGTAGCAGTGATGATGAGGATTCCCGAGAAGTCCGCTGCTGATTGCCGACACGCTGGTAGCCCTGATTCAGCCCTTGTGGGCCCTGCTTGAACAAATCTACGTCTCCTAACCTAACTCTTCGGCCGTGACCGCAGTTCGTATGAATGTCACGCTCAAAGCGAATTTGACGTCCGCTCTCTGGTACAACCACAGAGGTTGTGGTATCCGAATTTTTGAACTCTGCACCTATGATGTATACTTTTAGGGATAGCCTCACAATGATATCCCTATACAATAGCTCTTCCTACGATAGCTCTTCCTGCGATAGCTCGTCCTATGAGCCCACTTCATCAGCCCAACTGCGGCCCTTTTCCATAGGTGATGGCAGCCCAAAGGAGTCTGTCTTCTGGATACTTGGGCGTTCGGGCTCGGTCTCCTTCGCTTCAGTAGCTTTTCCTTTCGCTGGAGGGAGTTCTGGGAAGTCCGCGGCAGAAGGAGGAACGTTGTCATGCTTCTTCTGCTCTGTGGGTCTTGAACCAGCCCCGTCATAGTCGCCACGTCCACCTCGCCCTCCTCTGCCACCACGGCCTCTACCACGGCCTCTTCCAGAATGAGCCACGGAGTCGTTATGCTGCTCGTCGGTGAACCCATTCTCTGTCAGGCGCGAGGGAGCAATACCACCGTGAGCACCTCTAGTAGCGCCCCTACGCTTATCGTCTCCAAAGCCTGAGAAACCATCTTCTTTCTCCAAGTCCCACTCGCGGCCCTGTTGTGCCTTCAACTTACGCTGCCGGTTCTTCTCACGCTCACCCATCATTTGTTGGCGGCTCTGACGTTCGGCCTTTTGCTTCTCAGCAAGCGCCTTTTTGCGCTCCAGATCCTGTTGTTGCATAACTGCTTCTCGAGCCTCAAAGTTACCTTTGTCAGCTTCAGCGCGAGCGTGAGCAGTCTGACGGGCTTCATTCTTGATGCGCATATTGGCAAGCTTTTCATTCAATTGGTCTTCTGTTAGGCGGGTTCGTGCGGCACCACCAGTCAGGGTCCTATCGCCGCGCACAGAGTGGGTCGGCTTCTCTTTCGGCTCCGTCGGGGCAGATGGAGGAGCAGATGGGGAAGCTGCATTTTCTGTGGTAGCCTTGTCGGCAGTGGTAGCCTCTGCCTCTTTTGGCGCGTCAGCGGATTTCTTGTCGTTTTGTTCAAGTCGAATGTCAGTGTTGTGGCCACCACGGCCTCTCCCCCGGCCCTTTCCCCGTCCGCGGCCGCGACCACCTCTATCGCTGTTTCTTGGCTCTTTTGGAGGTTGAGGCGCCAGATGTGTCTGTGGCGCGGCAGGCGGCTTTGGGTCTTCAGGGACGAACTCGGGGGCGGAAGGCTGTAGTTCTGGCGGGTTTGGTTCAACGACGGGCTCGGCAATAGGTGTGATATCATCGTCAAAGAACAGATCGTCAGTGCTGGCGGTTTGAGCGAACGGGTCTATTGAGGGGTCGTCATAGGCAGGATCGTAGGACGCATTGGCAACCTGGGGGTTTGTTAGCATAATGATAAGAGCTGTAACACGCGTCGCGTATCAGGAAAGCAGAGACTGCAGGAGCCAAACTTCTATCTACATACTGGTGCGTATTCGACTGGAACTGGTGTTGGTTCTGCTGTCGTTGACTGGGTCTTCGGTTTTGGCGGGGTGTGGGCGGCGGCTGGCGCTGTTGATTTGTCCTCCTCATCAGGCTGGGTTGCCCACTTTGATTTGAGCATGGTGTATAGTAGTGAGTCGTGGAAGCAGAAACTTGGTTTGGTAGTAGCGAGTTGAAGAGGTTCTATAAGAATGCGACGTGGTGGGGATGAAGCGAAGATAGAGATTGGGTTGGTCTAATCCGAATTACTTGCAGGAACCCTTGACCGGTCCAAGCTCCACACATCCCCCGCACTTGCACAGTCCCTGCGCGATTCCTGCTAACACCCCCACCCAACGTCGCTGACAGTGGGACCACTCACGTCAGTTACATATGTCTCTGCAGCAAACACGCATACATCGCCAAAACATCCTTGTTGTGATTTAGTTCTGTTGTATTATTTCAGATTTGTACATAGAACTATACACTTGCCAACGATGTCATCCACGCGGCGCAATCATACACTGACCACCTCCTATCAGGAGCAGGAAGGCGCTCCGATACCACTGCTGTCCATAATACAAGACCTATCAAAGCCCTTACCACCCAAGTAAAAACACGCTAGTATCCTTTCACCATCTCCACTGGCCCATGGGCCACTGTGGCGGGCCCCAGTTCATGTGTGGTGGGCTCCAGTCCATAGTGTTGTAAGGCTTAGGCTCAGGATAATAAGCCCAGTGTCCTAAAGTAGGAGGGAAAAAGTTTGGAGTCGGAGGCGACCAAGACCGTGCGCTGGAGTGAGACGTCCGGGAAGTGTAGGAGCGCCGGGTCCTGACGGGTGATGAGTCTGGTGTGGGCACAGAGAAGCTTGAGCGGCTGCTATTGGTAGTGGAGACGCTCGCCTTTCGGGAAGCCTGTTGCTTGATCTTGTAGTCAATAATCGCTGGGTCTACCCAGTGTGGGTTGTACGAGGTTGTGGATGGCATGGCTTTCTGTGGGCTAATAGTGGCCGTCTTTTCAGCAGCTACCGCGGCGAAGAGCTGCTCAAGAGAAATTGAGCCATTCTGAGCTGCCTTTGGAGCACAAGGGAGACAGACGACAGGCTTTTCAGCATCGGCAGTCTCCTGGAACAATGGCTGTATCTCTTCGATAGCCAGATCATCCTGGTTGTCGGAGCTCACCATACGGGAGATCGTCTCGAAGCCATTGTCGTCAACAGATTTGGCTCCTAGAGCAACATCTGCAGATCCATCCTTTATGGTGTAGTACTCGGCATCGAGGCTCAACTGATACTCGCATCGGATAAGCATCTCAAGAGGTGTCTCCATCTTCTCGTATAGTGCCGCCTCCAAAGCCTTGCGGTGCGCGATGATATCGAATGTGACTTTGGGCTCTGAAATGGCAGCACTGAGATCTTGGTCGGCAGAGGCAGCTTTAGTGGACATGGCGTCGCTTGCACCAATGATGGCAGTGAAAGCGCAATGAGTCGTCTTCACTTTGGCCTCCTGAGCAGCGGCAGTGCGCTTGGCGCATCTCTTTGCCTTCTGCAGCTTCTTGTACTCCTTCAAACCCAGGGTCTTCTTGCTCATGATGCCAGAGTCGTTATAGGAAGGCATCGTTGTTGCGGTGGGATACGCGTTGATGGCTACAATCAACATGTTAGTGATTTGGAACGCGGTTGCGTGAGTGCGTCTTCACTTACGTATAGTAGCAGAAGACTCGTGCGCTTACACAAAGTACGTTCGATCGATTCGAATTGGAAACTTGGAGAAGAGATGTTTTTCAGTGAACGAGGTCAAGATGAGGTTTTTTGGCTTGGTTGAAAGCAGGATAGTATAGAGTGAGCTAGGGAGAGCAAGGTACGACAATCACCAGTTTACGTGAATGTGGGTCTGCACGTGACGGGTGATTGGGTGAATCCGCTGCTACAATGGGCTGGTTGTATTGTGTGGACAATGAGTAGGGACCGGTGAGACTGCGGTGACTAACCTGGTATTGTTTGCACACAAGCTTGCCTGCGGGCACCTCCCACTGCTAACGAATCGCCAGCACACAATTTTCACAAAATCGGTGTCATTTTCCAGTTGCTTTGAGATCCGAGGTGCCATCTCTCGCGAGCAAACCGCGCATTCGAAGAGATTACGCCCCAGCCTGCTGAAAAAGTAGATCAGGACGTAGTAGTGCACAAGTCTCAACCTAGCGCCGGTGAAGCAACAAATCCAATGGTAACAAGACACTAGCATAGTAGTCAAATAGAACATGTCGCAGACGCATGCTTGAGTTTAGTTGGGACAGCTGTCTTGAAGTTTGCTTCGACATTGATCTAGCCGGGTAAGCGAAGATGCAGATATATGCTGTGTCCTCATCTGCTGTTCCGCTAAACTAGATTTGTTGCGATACGATCCTTTCCTTGCATTGCCACGTCTTTCCTTCATTGTTTCTGATGAAACTTCCCGGGGTGGACCGGATGGGCGCAAAGTCATGGCACCGCTGGCGCACTTTCTAGAAACATAGTACAAGAAAACAGGACAAACCGATGGTTGAAAACCAAAATGATATGTGATTTGCAAGGGAATCTGAAGGAAGAGTACTTGTGCGATCTCCCTCTGGCACCATTACGCCATATCAGGATATTCGTACCGATGTCTTTCAGGAAACTTTGCTTCCAATTCCCTCTGTAGCTCAGCCATGCAATCTTCTTTGTGATAATTATTGAGATCTGGCCAACCGTGTTTTTGATATATCGTTTGCAAGAGGTGGACAAATCCTTCAGGCATGGGGTATTGGTACTCTGCGGCTTTGGTCCAGATGTCAACAATTTTAACTCTGTTTCTAGGAACGAAGTGAAGTTGTCGGAATTGGTTCTTCAACATTTCGAAAAACTGTTGGACCGGCCAGCATGGACCCCAATTGATTTCGTCGTCATTGTCGCTGTCTTCTTCATTTTCTTCCTCTTCCTCTTCC
>JAODYC010000077.1:86665-109109 GCA_026262405.1 Curvularia hawaiiensis
GGAGCAGCTGGAGCAGCGGTCGCTGTAGGCTCTGCAGCAGATGCAGGTGCTGCAGCAGCTGGGGCAGGGGCAGGGGCAGGAGCAGCAGGCTGCTCAGCTTGGGGGGCGGGGGCAGCGGGTTTATCGTGAAAGTTGGGCTCGTCAAACAATGGCCCGCTTGTAGCGCTCATACCAGTGGCAGGCTTGCTATCGGGTAGCTCTGGAAGATCCAAGGGAGCAGCTGGTGCAGGCGTATCAGCAGGCTTAGCTTCGGCATCCTTTGAAGTCTCCGTGGCTGCGGGCTGGGCTTCAGCAGCAGTGGGAGGAACAGGCGCGACGGCGCCGGCAGGCTCGGGTGCTGAAAAACAAGTTGTTAGCATAATGGTTCACTGATGGAAAAAAAAAGCTCGCTAAGAATCGGCAGATGTCGAAGACATGGCATCGGGGCATGAAATCGTGAGATGGACGTCGTGGTGGAGCTGGCAGCGGCCTTGGTAAGTCTCTCGAAGACTGCTTTGGCGCTTAGATGGGGTCGTCCCACTGATTGTCGAGACCGACTTTCATTCGTCGTCTGGATCCGCTCCAAGCATCTTCGTTGCTGTAGTACTGTGGGGTAGAAGTTGAAGGAAAGGTTGACCTACTCTCCGTAGCCTTCTTGACCTCAGCCGGGGCGACGGCTTCATCCTTTTTGGCAGCTTCGGCGGGGGTCGCAGCGGGTTCAGCGGGCTGAGCTAGCTCGGCAGGAGCAGTGGCTGTCTCTGTCTTCGCGGGCTCGGACACAGGAGCGGGAGCGGGAGCGGGAGCTGCAGGCGTCGTCTCGCTGGGCTTGGTGTTGGTATTGGATGGTGTAGCAGCCTCAGTGCCAGTTGCTGGCTTGGATTCTTCCGGCTTGGGCTCTTCCTTCTTGGATTTTTTGCCCCTGAAGATGCCCTTGAGGGCCTTCTTCATCTGGTCCATGGCGTCGAGTGCTGAGGCAGCAATGTGTCAGACGATGGGTCTTGGAGAGGATTGGAGTGAGTGGAGGCAGCGAGTGGGTAGGAGAGAGTGGCATGGTAGTGGAGGATTTCCGAGAGGAGACATTTGTATGCAGATGAAGGCGTAGGCATTGTGCAAACACGAGTGACAGCGGGTTACGAGTGAGGGGGAAAGTGAGCGTGAGGGTGACGGAGCATTGCACTTACGAACCCCCGGCATGGTGAAAGCTAGCGGTACGATGGGAAGCGAGGGAGAGAGGAGAGGCACACGACGAGAGTCGGGCGCAAAAAGAAGAGAGCAAAAGTGATGCAACTGTTGGTTAGTAGTGGAGGGTAGAGCAGAAGAGAGGTAGACGATGTCCGTGAAGGATGCCAAAGAGATGACAGGTCGGGGGAGCTCCTAAGCTACCTGCCCTGCCCTGCCTGGACCCTGGCGCGCTAGGCGAAACGGTCTCCACCTCCGCACCATGTCATGCACGCCAGACGCGGCTCGTCCTTGGCAGCAATTTGCTGACCCATGACGACACTGGTTTTGACACATTGCACACTGTGTACACACTCCGCGTACAGATGCACTCGGTGACATTGTTGCATCTCAATCCTCGTCGTGCTGTTCTCGCCATCCGGCGTCGCTGCCGCTGACGTGCCGCTGGATAAAGTCTCTCAGCAGCTGTCCACTAGCGCTTACCCACCCGCCCAGGGGCTAGATGTGCAACAACATAAATCTCATGTTTACAGCTTTGTCCCTCTGACCCCACGCCTCATGCTATGCACATGCCATGGACGGCTCCAATGCAACAACCAGCGACAATAGAGCCTTGCGCTCCCTCGAAGCCTACCAGAACAGCTTCTTGGTGCGGGTGCTCTTGACGCTGTTGGCAATCTGTGTCTGCACCAGACTGCTTTCTTCGTACAAGTTCCGATCCATCAAGTATGGCAAGGCCCACGGCGTGACGCCTCCAACGCTTCCGTATTGGATCCCTGGTCTTCGGCATGCTCTATCTCTGGCATACGATTCCAAAGGATTCATGGCTAAATGCTTGTAAGTTACCTCCAGGCCAAGCGGAGAATGCGACAAAGCACGTGACAGGGGTATACCTGGTCCCACACCATACGCAACCCTGTGATGTCGTAGCATCTGCAGCTAACAACAACGACTCTTCAGTAAAAAATACGGCGATGGCACTCCCTTTTTTCTCGACGGTGCTGGCCAGAGGCTGCTCATGGTGCTGGACCCGGACCATGTCAAGACCATGCTGCAGTCTGCACAGCACTTTGACCCGAACCCTTTCATTCACGACCAGATTCTCGGTGCACTGATGGGCAGTCCACAAGCAGCTATCGACTACTACAACAGTCCGGGAGCCAATACCGACTACATACAGACAACCCATATCCGCCAACACACCACAGGGACGAATCTCGGCTTGCTTGACAAGCGCGTATGCGACCTTTTGATCCAAAGCGTTGGGGAAAGCCTGCCTACCACACAGGGCACCGAATGGAAGCAGATCCCGGATCTCTTTGACTTCGTTACATACCACGTGACCCATGCTATTGCTACCACTCTCCTTGGTTCTTCACTTGTCTCCGACTACCCACAGCTTGTTAGCGACCTCTGGACACACATCGAGGCAACAGACCAATTCTTCATGGGCCTTCCTCGTTTCATCATCCCCAAGGCCTACGCTGCACGGGATCGACTACTCGCCAACATCCGTACATACGCTGTCAAGTCCGAAGAACTGAGGAAACGCAACCAAGCCAATCCCACATGGGATCCTGTCGCAGGATCAGGTCTGCTCCAAGAGCGAGAGCAGCTATACAGTGAATTGCCTGGTCACGATGAGTATGCTCGATCAGCCCAAACTCTTGGTCTTCTCTACGGCGGAACCAGTCTAACCATCCCCATCACCTTCTGGTACTTATTCGAGACCTTGCGGGACCCCAAAGTGCACGCCCAGGTCCTTTCGGAAATTGAAACTTACTCGACCTCGGAACCGGGCAAATATAATTTTATGCAGCTCACAACTCGTCCGCTGCTACAGTCTCTGCATGCGGAAACAACACGTATGTACAGCTCTAACCTTTCCGTGCGCCAAGTCGTATCGCCCGTTTACAATCTTGACGACAAGTACACCATAACAAAGGGCACCCAAGTCTTCGTAGCAAACAAGATGAACGGCCAATTCACTCCAGGCTGGGCTCGAGCACGACCGGAGGCTCTCGCCCGCCCACTAGATGTATTTTGGCCAGAACGTTTCATTATCGGTGGAGGCGAGGGCGGCGAAAAGAGAGGACGCTTCAGCGATGCGGGTCTGGCTGGCAGCTGGACAAGCTTTGGTGGCGGCGAACACAAATGTCCGGGACGCCATTTTGCCCGCAACATCACTATTGTCACACTGGCGGTACTGATGGGCGAGTACGAGATTGAATTGGCAGACGTTGAGAGTGCGAACAAGGTTGTACCGGGGCCCAAAGTCACAGCTTTTGGCACTGTGAAGCCCAAAGGCAAGATTGCTGCAAGAATTAGAAGACGCAGGGTATGAGTAGCCACTCTAGCGCTTGCGGAAGTGAAGTTTGGTTACAGAAAAGTGCTGAAAAATTGTTTGCAGAGTGCTTCTAGCGAATAAGATAAGACTACCATCTTCAATAATCAAAGTCCTCGAATATCACTTTCTTTCCTTCTAGCCAGCCCAACACTTGCTTCCTCATGCCCTTGCCAGCACACAAATACCACACGTCAGCTTCTACATCCTGCAGATCGTCTCTGGTCAGCCTCCGCTTCTCAATAGTAGCCTCGAATCCGACCACATCTCCCAAGTTCGTATCCTCCTTTACGCCCGTAAAAAACACCTTTGTACACGCCGCAAGCCCCGGATACCTCTGAAATGTATCAGCCACGAATCCTGTATCCTCGGCCCTTAGCGTCCAGAACAGCCTAAACCGCTCAGGCGAAAGCTGCAGACGAGGCAACTGCGCAAACAAAGGCGTTATGCCAACACCACCCGCTACAAACGGCGTAACACCTTGCTGTTTCTCCTGCTCGACGGCAAAATCTCCGCCCACACCCAGAATCGGTATTTCGAGTCCCGCACGCTCATTCTGCTTGAATAAGAAATTCGTCACGGGTCCGACTTTGCGAATCGTGATGTCGAACTCTTTTTCTTTTGCCTGCGAAGGTGTCGAGGAAATGGTAAATGTCCTTATGAAATCGTCGTTTAGGCTCGTCGGATCATCGTTGCGCATGTGGCTGTATCCCATGTCGAGTTCGGATTTGAAGTCGAGGGCTATCCATTGTGCGGCTGTGTAGGTTAGTCCGTCGTCTGGCACGGAGAAGGTGAAGCGCGCGACGGTGGGTGTGAGGAGTGTCTTTTTGGTTAAATGGGCTGTTTGGGCGCTGGATGCTGCGGTGTTCAGGGAGGACCGCAGATTCCCTTCTGAGGCGAGGGGTCGGACGCGAGGGTTGTACGGGCTGGGTGTCTTTCTGGTACCGCGGAAGGGAAGGCCACTGGCTACGAAACGTGCTTGATCGATGGTGATCTTCACAGCGAGATTGCTCCCAGGAAGGAGAGCATCGGCGTCTTTGTCAACTAGGATTTCTGTACTTCCGGTTATGTAGAGAACATCGCCCGTGGAGTAGTTGGGAAATGTAATGCCAATCTTCGGGTTCATTTGCATGTTGCCGAGGGATTGGTACAGACGGTTGCCAGAGTACTCTGGGTACACAATCTCTGTGGGGGATTTGATACGGACGAAGCCTGGTGGGCCGCCACGGTGGTTTACGTCCATGTCGTCTTCGGTGCTAGTGGAGAGAAAGAACATGTCTGCTTGTGATATTATGTCTCGACCTTCGTCTGACAGTGAGTTGCCCTCTGCGATGACCTTGGCGTCAACTCGTGCAGGTCGAATCTCATACTGGTTGAGATATTTTGGGCAATTCCCCATGCTTTGCTCAATATTCATAACGACCATAATGAAGGCTCTTGGCTTTCCGTCCGCTTCACCTTCCGCCATCACCTTCTGAACCTGACACCCAACAAGGCGACCGGCTGTTTTCACTCTCTTCCGAGTCATGAGATCAATTGAAAGTCCGGCCACAAGTTTTGCATCGTCTCTGTTCTCAGGCTTCTCGAACCCCATCCCGCCCGCCACCAGCGCTTGAACAACGGGATCATGCTCGTCATCTACAATCGACGATGTGCCTATCACACTACGGCCGACTGACTCGGAAGATCCAGGTAATCCACCCCAAAGAGTAACCCAGGGGCGATGCTGGGTGTCTAGGGCCCCAAATGCGAGGAGAGGCGCTCGTTCAAACATGGTTTTCGCTTGCGGTGTAAGCAAGATGGCTGTAGGGTTATCTTGTGGTGGGACACGCATGAGACGATGCATCTTCTCCTCGCCCTCGTTCCAAGGCATTCCTATAGAGAAAGCCATGGTGTTGGTATACGGTGATGTTCTCCCGTGGTTGTTAGCGTGTCAACGGGCTTGCGCTGGGTTGCTTCTCAAAGATTACAGTACTGATCGATACGGTGGGATTCGTGCGATGTCGGTTTATATGCTCCAAGATATTATCCTTCGCGGCTAGAATTCACACCCTCATCTGGGCTGCGATCATACAACGCTTACTCACGCCGTCTGCCGATGATTTGAGATGTTGTCTGCGCGGCATGTTTGGTGCTTGTGATGCCGTCGGCACTGACAAAGAGGCCCTTACCGGCCACGGATGGCGGGGTTCAGATGCAAGAGCTGACAAAACCGCCCCGCGCATCTAGAGTTTAGACGACATCCAGCCAATCACGATGCATTTTGGGTGTGCTTTCTTGTTCTTTTTTTCTTACTGATTTGAGAAATCACTCGATGCACAGAACATATGAGCTGTACTATGCATGTCTCGGCCTACTTACATACAGCACCTTGCCATCATGATGTATGCTATGTGTGTTACAGCTTTAGCACAAGATCTGAGCTTTCTAGAAGCCGTTTTACGTATAAAGAAGAAGTCATGTCTCCCGAATGGAACCATGGCGAGAAAAAAGAGAAACTCGTCATTTTGGGTAACGGTAAACAGATATTAGCAGGATCTTGCTATATGTCGCCGCGTCTGTATCAAATGGTTGATGCTACATATTTGAGCGATCAAGTGATATCTGGTTCTATACTTGACCTCTGAAGCTTCAAGTAGCTCTAGCCCCAGGTTATGTACGATCGATCTTCGGCGACACGGCGTGGGACAGCGAATTATGATTGGTGGAAGTGAGCGATCATATTGTTTTCCTTAAGATTTCGCCGTATCTAGCCCCATCCCGCCCTCCGAGCATAATCAGATACTTAGACTGCCATACCCGACGTCCCCGATCTCGACATTGCATTGTAAGCTGACAGTAACATCCCAACAGGTTTCTCATCACATCCGCCCTCAAGATCCATTCTACAGCTGTGATTCACCGATTTTCATTAGATCGTAGCGTATAATGAAGAATGCTGTCGGGATGATGTGTGGCCGTCATCACGACCTGAGGGTGCTCTATCAGTGCTACAGCCTCTTTTCTCCGTGACCTATCAAGGTGAGCAGTAGCAATGACTTGTTTTGATGCCGCATGAAACGTCTTGCAGAATGGCGTCGCAGATAGTGCCCCGTTTGTGCTGCCGAGAAGCGTCGGCCATTCGTTCCCTTCACAACACTTAGCTACTACAAACGAATCATGGCCATGTATCTGCACTTGACTTTGTGATAAAGTCTTTTCCAACAATGGGCAAGACGTTTAAACAAACCTTTTTGCATTCGTCTTTGTGGCAAAACAATGAATATCAGGAGAAGAAAACTACCGCACGAATCTTTTTGTGGTTTGCCAACATGGCTAATCTTACACCTGGTCTCGGTGCACGTGATCCTTTGGAAACAAGTCAGGTACAGCCCACCACACATACCGAGACGACCTTTCTGCTTTCTTCCTAGTGCTGGTTTTCTTAGTCATAGTGTTTTGTAGAAGGACTAGCCAGTTGACACCCAAAAATGTGACTACATAGTAGTAGCTATCATGGTATAGAGAAGAAGGGGGAATTATCTGACAAAATATTAAAGAAGGACGTACTTGCTCATCACCAATCTAGTTGGCTGTGGTTGCAAGTTTTGCTTGGGTGCATAGATTATGAGTGCATATGAGCGCGCCTAGAAAGCTAATCAACCACTTAGGTAGATAAAGAGTTTTGTTCGATGAGATTGATTTTACATCTACTCTTAGATAGCGTATCTGATAGTGGACGGTAATTTTCTTCCAGCCAGGCCGCTGCGCGTTGTCTAGGAATAGCTTGATTGAGATAAGCAAGTAGAGTCTCAGTGCTGATAATACGTATATGTCAACAACTCGGCGGTGAAAAGTGTTCAAGCTCCCCGTCAACCAAAGCCTAAGTTTGGATTCATCGGCAAGGATACGAAAGATAATATTCGCATGAGAGTCCTCATCATTCATCCTTGGTTGGCGTCGTCCGATGAGGAATATATAGCGAGATTGGATATAGTACGCATCGAGGGGGCAGAAATACGAAGTACTGTTTTTCTCGGAGGTTGCGGAGTATGACTTCACAAACAGTCTATTCGCCGTTGTGGCGACATTGCTGTATGGTGCTTACCAAGAGCAGAACATGGGTGACGAGCAGGGGTTCTTAGAGGGCCTACCTGTATCACATAGACTTTGGTACTAATACTGTCTTGGCATTTCCATCATTGCCAACCTCGAACAGTGCTGACTTTACCAGCAGTCGGCTCATGTTCTTCATTGCTATCTTTTGCTTCTTTTATGTGAATGGCTGTGCTTTGTGCCAATTGTACTGTACATCGCCACGTGTTTAAGAAACATATTTCTGACCATTTGCAATGACATTAGCGGCAGATGGTGTGTGCTTCGACTTGCACTGTGGTTAAGACGTTACATAGTACTTGCTTACGGATGGAAATGCGGCAGTGTGAGGACGTGCACATAAATCCGCTAATTTGTTTCAAGCTCGAAACACCCAAAAAGGGCTCTCGGCCGAGCCACGTACTGCTCCAACATTCAAGAAACGCGTTTATCAACGCATCTTATCGTCACCTCCACGTACATTCCAATGCTAGACCAGGATTGGTGGGAGTACGACATACCCTTCCGTTGCTGCTGATCAATACTCAGCCAAACTATACTATCATGGTGAGACTACAATATATGTTTCGGGCCGAAAGCAAACGCCCGGGAACTCAAAGTCATGCGACAGTTTCCTTGTGTATCTCTTTATGGCCTTGAAATATGTTCCATAATACCAGGATCAAGGGTGAAAAACAGCCGTCATCACAGCCGGACACTTGGACATAAGCATTCCAGCCAATGAACGAGACAAGCTCAAGCTAACGTCACCAAAGCTTAGGGTACTCTGGTTACCACCGCTTTGGACTTCAGTAAATTTGATTATAATATGCACGGCTTTTCCAGGTGCACCTAGTCTCGCGTTGCTACACCAGAATATATAAGTACTGTCCACAAAACCATACTGACATCTTCTTACTCACCGACCAGTCTTCCTCCGTCTACAACACTTTTTATCTGTAATTATAAACCCACCTGCAAAATGCGCTTCGTTCAGATGATCCCCGCCCTTTTTGCGGCTTCGACTCTCGCGGCTAAATGGGAAGGCTTCTATGACGTTTCTTGCCAGTTGTACCATGGAGACTACAAACGCGTTACAGTTGAGGAACAGAAGCAAATTATTATTGATAACTGGGAGAAGACTGCAACCATCCCGGAGGCATCACGCGCGTTCTCTCCACCCGGCTCCTGCCCTTCCAACTCGGATGATACGTACAAATGGGTAAGCCCATACCTTCAGCACGTTTCTCGAATTTCTCGGTTTAACGCTTGTTTTTTAGGTCGATGTACCCCAATGGGATGACCCAACATCCCCCTATGGACGTAACGGAGGTGGATCTATGGCTGTCGTTTACTTCAAGGAAACAGACACATACCGCAACTGCGGTTATCTTGCTTCGGCGCAGCAAAATGGTTACGCGGGTCGATGCGGTTAGGGGGTTTAGTTAGGTACTCTGCAGTCGTGTTATGATGAAAAGCAGCAGTTCCTTGATTTAAGAGTGGGTACACTACATATTCTTGTATCTAGATTCGCATGGTCGACAAAGACCGCACCTAACGTCGTAAATTTCACCCGCTCGAACATGAGAGTTCTCCAATTGCGTGTTGATGGATGTTACCAGTATCGCGCTTCTTCAAGCCTTAACCGCCTGATTGCAATATCAAAAAGGATACTGTGGCAGCCTTCCAATTGGCACGAGAAATGCTCAGTGCTCCGTCAGTACTCACGCTATCTTCAACAACGTTCTCGAAATCCAATTTCTTGCCAGTTTTGAATTATCCTAAAACTACCGAAATCCGTATGTTGATTTGTGCATGTTCGCAGTTCCCCCCAAACCTCCCATAGTGAGTCCGTGTGTAAGACCTGATCGACTGCCTTATGTTGTGCCTGGGATTCATGCATGCATCTTCGGAGACTGTATCGAAGCTGAGTCACGGAACCAACATCTTGGAATACCTGAAGCTTCCGCGAAAATTGTGGTTCTTGCAAGACCGCGTTTTACAAAGATAAACAAACTGGTCTTGGGATCTCACATCTGGTAGCCTGGAAGCTAAACTGACAAGAACCCGAACATTGATTAACAGTGCCGATTCCGGAGGATTTACTGCGCTTGGATGGGCCGCAGCTCGAGGTGATCCGTCAACAACCGAGATGCTCTTACTTCATGGCGCCAAAATCTACCTTCCAGGCATTGCTCAGTCAAATGTTTTGAACTGTGCGATGGCCTCAAGATCCTCATCCTGCATAATTCCGTTGCTAAAAGCCGGTGCTGATGCTAACGCTCAGTCCGAGTTTGGCGAAACAGCACTGCACATCGCAGCCATGCGCAACGATGAGCCAGAGAGATACATGGCTCCATTGATCGAATATGGTGGGTATTTGGATATGCAGGACAATATGGGCTTCACAGCACTGTGCTACGCGGTACAATTCAAGAGATTCGAGACTGTTCGGTACTTGGGAGTGAATGGCGCAGATCTCAACATACCGAACCATGCAGGTTTAAATGCCTTGGGTCTTGCTCTCACCCAGAATGAACATTATACCGTTCAAGATTTGCTGGTTTTAGGCGCAGATGCGTCGTGCATCTTTCCAATGGGCCAAAATATCCTGCATCTTGCCGCTTTACACGGGAACGATGACATGCTCGATATCCTCGAGAAGGCAGAGTTAGAACTAGATCCATATGTCCAGGATAAAAACGGTCACACTTGTATCGAAGTCTTACGAACGCGAAGGAAAACAGACGCTGCTACCAGCGTTCCAAGTGAGGAGAAAATGGAACTTCTGTGTCTTCAAATCAAGAGCAGGTGGACTAATCGGGGGCTGGAAAGCTGGAATGACAACCGTAACTTGAGAAGATCGACGCTGATTGTTTGTATCGCTCGACGTAGCAGTCGTTGGTTTTTTCACCTTGCTCTCCGAATTGCAGCAATGCCATGGCCCTGGATCATTGTTTTTCTCTGCCTCGAGATATTGAGAAGAGTATAACAATAGCCTCTGTGCCTGGCATAGCACGATACACTAGGAATAGAGGTTGTCATGACCACAAAATCTAATTATGAGTTCAGCGCTAAATTTCGTCTACTTATGCTCGCGGACAATCATCTCTGCTGCCCGCTCAGCGATGCCATACGTCAGCGTCTGAATATGCGCACTTGGTATCAAAGGCATAACACTCGCGTCTACCACTCTCAAGCCCTTAGTGCCATACACCTTGAGACTTGTATCGACGACACCACCATCCTTCTCTGGAAGCAACGCAGCAGTACCCACAGGGTGATATATACTAAACATATTTGCGCGCGCAAAATCCTCCCAGTCCTTGTCTGATTGAACGGAAGTGCCTGGCTCATATTCTTGGGTCCACACGTCGCTCAGTGGCGGTGAGGAAGCGACTTTTCGCATGAATTTGGCGAGACTCGTGATAGCCTGGAGGTCATAGGGATGCGAGAGGTACCTGGGGTTGATGACTGGTTTGTCAGAGATATTGCGGGAGTTGATGTGGACATATCCTTTGCTAAATGGGTGCTGCACACCACCAATCAGCGTAAAAGTGCCGATGCCAAATTGCGACGAGTTGGCTGCCGGGTATCCCTTGAGGCCGGTATAGCCGTCTGAAAAGATCATTTCTAGTTGAGGAACTTTGTTTTCGAGAGCTGGAAAGACAAAGCTTTTCTTTATCTTGTCGCTTGTCGAGTTCAAGCTTTCGTCACTATCCACAAGGGCGCGGAGTTTTGCAGCAGTATCGTTGGAGATCAGACTCGAGGAGAAAAAGGCGTATCCACTACCGGTGTAGTCGTAGAGAGAAGGCTTGCCAGCGTTGTACAGGGCTAATTCAGCAGCTGCACGAGTGGCGTTCTTGAGCACGTCGAATGAGGTGTATTCCGGTTTGAGCTGGAACGATACTTGAGTGCGAATGTGATCCTGGAGGTTTTCCCCAACTGAAGGCAGGTGCTTGACAATCGGGATGCCGAGTTTATCTAAGAGGACTGAATCTCCAATGCCGGAATACTCAAGAAGACCAGGGGTTTGGAACGTTCCGGCGGATAGAATTACTTCTCTTCGGGCATTGATAACAGTGCCGTCTTCCAGGGTGACGCCAGTAGCGGTCTTGTCATGAAAGTTGACCTTGGCGACCCGTGTATCTAGCTTCAATTCGAGGTTCTTCCCCGCTAGCTTAAGATACTCTGGTGAGTAGGAGCGAGTATAGTTTGGACTGATATTACTCGGTTGGGTCATTACGCCAATGACATGACCATTAAGAGATTCTCGGTTGTTGGGCAGGCCCAAACTAGCCATCGTAGGGATCCAAGATTCCTGATGACGGGGAATAATCCTGTTGATAAGAGTCCTGATGGGGCCGGTCTTGCCCACGCCTTCGGAACCATACTCGGGAGAAGGTAAGAAGGTTTCGACCTTCAACATAGCGGCGTACAAGTTCTTCCAGTTCCATCCCGCGTTTCCTAGTTTCTCCCAAGCGTCTAGCTCGTATTCTGAAGCGCGGTCCCATGTCATAAGATTCAATGCTGAAGAACCACCAAGTACTTTTCCACGATTCTGTGAAATGACACGGTTGTTTGCATATGGTTGTGCTACTGTGGTGAAGTTCCAGTCGTACTTTCCACCCAACGTTGAGCCTTTTCTTCCTGGTATGTAGATTCCCGGATCTTGACGGCCGTCGGGTCCTGCTTCGATGACGAGGACGCTTCTGCCTGGGAGACCGACGCTGACGCGAGATGCAACAGCGAGACCTGCAGCGCCGCCACCTACAACGATCTAGCATTTTGTCAGAACACGGCTTGTTGACTCAATTGTGTTGATCCAAGAAGAAACTTACGAAATCATAGGTGCTTGAATTCCCATCTGAATTCCCGGTGGGCTTGACGGTGGCTGCAGCAGCGTGTTCCGCCAGGCTATATATAGCCAATGTCACTCCTAGGAGTCTCATCTTCCTGGCAGACTCTGAAAGAAGGTTCTTCAGCGCGAACCATCCATCGGACAGATAGATGGAGCTAAGGCATCATTATATTCTTGATCAGGCGCCCAGTCATCCTGGCAGGTATGGGTTGCACGGTATCTCCACATTACAGATTGAAGCCGAGAAAGTGCATGCCCAGCAAAATGCAGCGTACCAACCGAAATTGGTGCATTGTACAGGGACATCTGAGCCAAGGTACCCTGTTAGTATTTACCCGATGCATAATCGGCGACACGCTGACAGGGGATTTTCCTACTCGATTCGACTGTTTCCTAGATGCCCGCCCGCACGTGCATGATACTACTGCATTCCAGGAACCTGGGAGGTTGCACGGCAATTGAACCACGTGGATAACTAATTGTATCCTTCAGCTCAACCACTTTAGATGTTTGTCGGGCGTAGGTGTAATTGGTTCAGCGCTGAAACTGCAACTTGGCAGTAAACAGATGTACTCGCCTTCTCCTTGAATCCTCAGCGATAATACGTTTTTCGACAAGACCGGTTTTTCTGGTGGGCCTGGGGTATGCAGCCGGCGCATGTCAGAATGCAAAGGAGTGGGGTGCCTGACGAACGTGGCCAGGCGGGACAGGGTCTAGTTCTCCCTGTCATGCAGGACTCCGTCTTTGTCCTTACATCTCGACCTTCACAAGTTGACTCGATGTAAAGTATAGCTGTTGTGAGGTGCCACTGACATTGAAGCGACAGAAACAATGATAAGGTAAAGTAATCGTTGAGCTGTCGTTAAAACGCTCACGCTACAGGATGCTATTCACGGTAGTCTGTGCCAGCGGCACCAGCTTCCGGTCACATCTCGCCAACTAGGATGGTTCGCGATAAGGTTTCCTTGAATCTCTTGTATTACAGACGTGTTATCCATAAAACATACCGCTGCTTCTGTAAGAAGTGGGTTGACTGCCACGGCTCGATTTCGGCGTTGGGTCTTCGGTAGCCATGAGAAACCGCCAAACCAACTAATCCCTACCAGCTCTCTACACTCAGCCCACTATTCCCCTGGGTTGACCGCCCTCTACGACTTTGCATCTAACCACCTTGACCACTTCCGCCGCTCAACTCGGCCCTCCTGAGACACCCTGACGCCTCTTCCTTGCTGGAGCAGCGCTCCCCTCTCTACCCGCCATGACGCGCAAGAACCGCGTGAAACCCACGCCTTACCCCTTCCTCCCATTTCACCTCCCTCGATGCGCGCAACTAGTATCCTCGCTCATTGTAGCGGGCATCATGTCCTACTTTATGCGCGAACTGTCGCGTGACGGGTATAGTCTGCCCTGGACGTTTATTCTGGTATGGGTTCACCCAGAATGCATATTGTTGAACTTGAAACCTTTGCGCATCCATATACCCAGCATCACAGAAAAGAAGACTTGGGTAGAGAAACACTAACGTGAGAACAGCTCCTGACTGTATCACTGTTGACTATCATCGCCCTTACATCGACAATCTTTCTGCACATATACCACGGCCTGAACCCTGCTTTGAACATTGGCGTCAACGGCTCACTCACGGTACTCTGGGTGGTGTCGTTTGGAATGCTGGCAAGGTGGAGTTCAGGGACACTAGCGAACGTCTGCGATACATCGAACTGGGAATCCGATATGGGGGTGAGCATATGTAGGGAATACAAAGCGGTGTTCAGCTTTGCATTGTTGGGTCTGCTAGCGACGCTGCTGGCACTGGCTGTGGATATCAAGGTGATGAGGGGAACAAAGACGAGAGGCGCCTTTCAGCAGGTAGACGGGCTGGCGGGTGAAAGGAAGGGCGTCCCAGATGTTACAGATAATGCGCAGGAGTTGGATGCTAATCCGAACCCTGTTGCCGCCCAGCAAAGACAGTTCAGAGGTGGTCAGGGCTATTCAGTGCCAGAGGAGCAGTTTGGGTATGATGATTTGGCATATCACGGGGCAGCAGGGGAGATAGGACGCAGGAGCTTGGAGGACAGATTATGAAAAAGACGATAAGATAGATTCATGAACATTAGTATACACACAAAACGCCACGATCCCAAGTACTGATACGCCCAATTTTCTGCAAACGCCACCCAATGCTGGCATTATGCCGGGTATCATAGTAGAGATAGATTAGAAGACATCATCCATGTTCGCCTCTCTCCCGCTCATAGCAGCTATCGCCGCATGTTCGGTGCCGACATCCGCATCCATAGACATGGACGGGGCATCTCTTGCTGCAATCTCATCCTCGATGAAGACTCCGAACCCGCCAAAAGCTTCGCGTAATGCCCGGTTACAGTAGTCCTGCAGGCTATGTCCTCCCACGAGATGTGCCGGGTCTTTCTTCATACGCGCATACCAGTCGACATCATAACTATCCTGCAATACGTAATATTGCGGCGTGATGTTGTACCCTCCCCAAGGATCGAAAGGTGGTTCCTTTGGTGGCGGGACGTACTTCTTGAGTCCACGGAACATGAGTTCAGCGCCCCCTTCCTCCTGACCAGCGCCTTTGATGGGAGCGCCATTCTTCCCCGCGCGTGTGGCAGCGATGTTCGCGTCTGCTTTTTGGAGTGCTTCGAATCGGTGAAGTTTGTTCCAGGTCGCGTCGACATCGATGTTGAGAATGAGGTTCCAAGTCATTTCTTCTACCTGTTCGAGGTAATCGTTATAGTCTCTCAGCGTCTCGAAATCGTCTTCCGTCTTGTTCATGCTGGTCTGTCGTTAGCTGAGTAATAATAGCTACGTCGCATATTTCACTTGCATCTTCATAACCTTTTTCCGCAAATCCACCTCCCTTTCCACCTTCAGGTCTTCAAAGGTCGCCCTTCTGAAGTTCCTGTAGGCCAGCGTCTTCGCGCATCCCGCCACCGGACATATATTGTTGCCTTTGTTGCCTCCGAACAGTCGCTCGACACAAGTATCACACATGGAGTGATAACACGTAGGATTGATCTTGAATTGCATATTTGGGTCAAGGTAACCCGACGCCTTGCAGACGGGGCATACGCCTGGGGGACCGTCAGCGAGGGATTCGCGTGGTGCATGTAGCAAAGACAGATTATATAGAGATTTGGAAAGAGTAGACGCACCGCTATCCTGCTTCGACGCGCCTGTTGCGCGCCCGGATCTCGACATGACGGAGGTGAGGCAAAGGTGATTCGGAGCTTTGTAGGCGAATGTCTTGACTTGGACTGATTACTCAGCGGAAGGATTTCGCTTGTAACTCTGCTAGAATGACAGCATGACTTGCTCCTCTATTATGTAAATGCAAACCAGTTGACGTGACGGCGAAGTCTCTCAATTACTATGATGTTGGTTCCGGAACTGTAGCAGGCGGACGACCGGTATGCATGCGCGCGCATGGTCCCCCTGCGGGGCGAGCTAATTGCCAAGCTCGGCCATTTTCTGCAGGTAAATTCCTTCGACTTTTTTTCTTTCTTCTTCTTCCACCTCATCTACCTCAGCACGACATCGACATTATGGCGGCCTCGACACAAAAGGCCCTAGAGGATATTGAACGCCGCCGTGTGCAGCTACAGCAGACTGTGGACCAGCTGCGCAAGTCTTTGTCTCACTGGACCACCTGGGAGGCTGAGTATGAGGCACTCAAGGAAGAAATCGAGGCCGCCGGCGACCCGTCTCCTTCGCAAATACGTGGAATAGCGCGCGAATTGGAGCTAGAGCTGGTCAACGAGAAAGAAGTTGAAGAGCTGCTCTGCAAGAACTCGCCCACCGAACGCACTGCTAACCAAGTTGTTGACATGATCTCTAGACGCATTGACTATGTCCGTACCAGTAGTGCCACGATTGAAAAGAACCTCGATGCCGCCGAGAAGAAGCTTGCCGGTGTCGATGTCTTGTTAGAACCTGGCATGAATAATGAAGAAGGCGACCCGATGATGGACATCGAAGAAGAACTAGATGATGAAGGCAATGAGATATCGAGCTCAGTCAACCAGACAGGCAAGGCTGCAGCTGAGCTCGTTGAAGTGTTGCGCAAAGCTGGAATCCAGAAGGCTGAGCTGGAGAAGAACGCGTCACAACTGAAGGAACAAACCCCAGAAAGTCCCTCGACTTCTCAAGCAGCTTCAGATGGTGCAGAGAAATCAGACCCTGCTGTTTCATCGATATCCACATCCACCTCATCCGACGACCGCGCCACCACGGAACAGTCCCCAGCAAAGAAAGCTGTGTCTTTTGCCGAGGAGGTTGACGTTGAACCCGAACCAAACCCCGCATCGAAGCCCAAGGACGCTCAGGATCTTGCATCGGTGCATTTTCCAGAGGGCGCAAGGGCAGTCGAGCTCGAGGATGATGACGATGACGATGACATTGACGATGATGACAGCCTATCATCACCAGTCATACCTGAAGACGAGTCCCCTGAAGATGCAGAGCTGAGAAGACAAATGCTGCAGTATGGCATGTCAGAAGTCGGTCGGGTCGTTGCAGAGCTCAACCTTGATAGGCCTACTGCATCATTTTCTGACGATGAGTATGACGACGACTACGATGACGACTACAACACTGAGGACGAAGAAGAGGAAGACGAGTACGGCCGCAGCACAAGGCCAGTCGTCACCGAGGAATATCGGCGGCAGATGCTAGAGCTAGAAAAGAAGCTCAACGCCCGCATGATTGAGAACATTGGACCGCAGAAGGACGACCATTCCTTGGAAGAGCACATTGGCGATATTCGTACTATGCGCGTACAAAAGGACGATCAGTTCGATCAGTCACTGGACGCACCAAAGTCCACTTCGCAATCGGCAAACGATGGCGAACCTGAAAAGTCAAAGAAGAAGGGCGTGCGGTTCGCCAACGATGTCGATATCTCAGAAGCTCCGAAGCCAGTGTCGGAACCAGCACGAACAACACAAGCGGCAGCTAAGTTGGCGCCAACGATTTCAGACACTATCGTGGAAAGATCTGCCCCTGCCCCTCCGTCACAAGTAGAGCCACCCAAACCAGGCAAGACGTCAAGGTTCAAGAGTGCTCGTGCTGTAGCAAACACACCAAAAGTACTGCCTACGCCTCCTATCCCAGAAGCACCACCTGTTCCAACAGGCCCTGCTGGCCGAACACTAGCCACGACGATCACTGAGCATGTCCCATCGCCATCAGAGCCACAAGCGCCTGATGAGTTTGATCCAGTTATCCTGAACCGTGAGATCCAAGCCGAATACCACAAGGCACGGAATCGGTTCATCCAGCAGCAGGGTGGGTTCAAGGCGACTGAAGAGGACGAGGAGAACCCCATCATGGAAGAGCGAGACGGCAAGCCAAAGAAGGTAAGCAGATTCATGGCAGCTCGACTAAAGGCCGAGGGCATGTAGCGTTTTGTACAACGCCATCACCCTCTTTCTGTTTCCTCTTCCTGATATGCATGACGAATAATCGGAACAATTCATGTCCGTGAGAGATGCCATTACCATGCGTCAAGACTCACATTACATTGTTTCCAAGATTAAACAGGAGCCACTAGACGCGTTTGGCAACTTGTGCCTGTGCGCGGTTCATTTTTCTCCTTACATATCTCACAAGCAGCCCAATTTGGCGCGAATCAATGCATTACTATTTTGAGAAATTTGCTTTCACATGTTGGGTGATGTGGTGCTGTCTATGCGACTGTAGTCTGTCGTCAGAGGCCCCAGGCTGACGCGGGGCAAACATGGTGGGGTCCTCCTCTGTGCCTGGCATCGTAATTTTTCTACGCCTCCCAACTATGACTTCGGACTCGAGCTTCTCCACGCACTCCGATTCGCTGCCTCCTGCCCTTGATCTTCCGTCGCCTTTTCCTGACGCATCCAAAAACCCTGCCCATCTCGCCTTCGCCCCAATAGCGCTGGCGCAATACCACAATATCGCCCAAGAGCTGGCCTCCAACAACCTCTATCGCATCTTACGCGCACCAGGCCCAATCCGTGTATGGGTATACCGCTCGCTGCTCGCCCAAAATCGGCTGTGGCATGACTGGGACCGGCACGCGACAATTGAAGCACCTATTGTGAAAGAATCGAGCGGCAACATGGTTGAGGGTCGCATCAACGATACGGAGAGCGTGGGCGACTCTGAGCGACCCGAGAGTTCAAACGGCAGACCAGCGAGACCATATCTTACGCGCCTTCGCCTCGCACTCGCCCCATATACGGTTCACTTCCACAACCCGGGCTACATTCGAGATGACACGCTGCGTATGTTGGAGCGGGACATTGTGAAGAAGACGCTGGAAGAATCACGCAAGAGTTTGGAGCTGCGCGAAGAACTCGGCCTCTCATGGGAGTTCTGGGATGAACTTGCCGGTGTACTCAAGGCTGCTGTCCCTTCGCTTGAACGACGTTGTTTTGCCGCGCCGGATCCTGCAGCACCAGAATATGAGGGTTTGTCGGGTCCCCTCATAGCGAGCTACTCGCCCAGCCTGCTCAGAGACCTGGAACGGCTGAACCAACTTGTGTGCATTGCGCGCAACGTACTGGTCCACGGAGAGCGGGTGCAGAACCTAAGCGCAGATAGGTTATTCGACAAGGATATCTTTTCTCTCATCAATGTTTGCGTGCGCGTCACGGCGAGGGGCTACGATGGCGAGGCGGGAACTCAAGATGAAGACAAATGGCAGGGCGTCATCAACGCCTACAAGAAGCTTTTGATCACTTGCTTGCAGTTTCTCAACAACCTGATTGCGAAGAATGAGCAGCGCAAGCTCATGCTCTGGATCGAACTTTTCGATAGTCACCTGGACAATGAGCTACCCAACTTCGCTGACATGAAATACAAGATGGACGAGTTCCCACAACAAGACGAGGAGCCAACTCCAGAAGAGCAGCCTCTGCCAAACCACGAGACGCGAAGCCTGGATACCTTCAAGATCCCTCAACAGCCTGCCTCATCGCCTTTCTTACTCTACATTGGTGAGACCGGAAACGATGTCAAGAAGGCTCTTACACAGCACGGTGTCAAGGCCGGCGCGAATGAAATCGCCGCTGAGTGCCGAAGACGGTGGCAAACCATGAGCGAGGAAGAAAAGAATGTAAGTCAATCCCGGTTCTTTCATTCGTGCTTCTTACTGACCCTCGTAGAAATGGAACATGCTCTATGCGGACGTTGTCGCTCGGTATCGCGACCAAATCACTCAGTCAAGCACGTATCGCAAGGTCGTCGACCAGCATGCCAAGAACGAAGAGAGCGTGCAAGCTCTAGCCAAGAGCATCAACCAGCTCCAAGTTGAGGTTGACCGAATGCGCTCGTCCATCACAGTGCTACCGGGAGACGAACCTGGCCAAGATCAGCAACCGTCAGCCCCGGACACAGAGAAACAGTCCCCGAAACCAGCAATGGATGACTCGTTACTAGATCCCAGCATCAAACGGTCTCCCCCGGCAGGTGAGATCGATTTCCGTGTGACATACCCGCCGTCCTTCGGAGCGGAGATTCTTCAGAATGGCAAGGAAGACTTGCTTAAGCGTCTAGAGCCAGACCCCGACCGACCATCAGGGCTAATCAGTGACGTAGCCTCTCCAACTTCTCCTCCACCAGAGGATGACGATGACAATGATGATGATTACGATGACATTCCTGGAGATGAAGGCCGAGGGCTGCTCACAGACGTTCCCCTCATCCTGGGTCCTACCGAAATCGAGGTTCTGCCCATGATCATCATGGCCGGCATTGTAGAGCCACAAGAAGGACAGCCTGGCTACCATTCCGACCCTACTGTCTTCAGTAGCGTGAGGAGCATGCATGGTGTGAGATGTCATCTTCTCCTCGCACAAGACAATGGACGAAATCTGCTACGCGAATTGCTGATCTTCGTTGCTGCTTGGGACCTTCGAGAGGAAGAGCTTTACTTCAAGTTCATGGTGAAGATCATGGAAGCTATACTCGCAAACCAGCTCCTGCCGTTTGCCTATCATGCTTTCAGAGAGTCTGAGTGAGTCGAGCACAAACACATGTAGATTCCGACTAACGCTATGCAGATCCAAGGACATCATATCACCAGCCCAAGCCGTCATCATGAAGCTCCTAACCAACATATTCCGTGCCAGGCAAGCTCGCACCCAGCCCACCAAAGGCCATCTCAAGGCAAACCACCCACAGGTTGACCAGGGCGACGTACATATGGTCAACTTTTTGCTCACCGAGTTTCGGCGACACATCATTCCCCAGACCTGTGCGCTCATCTTCCTCCAGGGCCAAATCCGGGCCGGACATGCGCAGCCTGAAGATTTCCCTCTCAACCTTTGGGACATGGAACGGATGTACGAAGGCGTATATCAATACCTAGAGTTCTTTGCCATTCTTACCGAACACGAGACATGGAAGAGGATGCTGAGCAACTGGGAGATTTCTCATGAACTAGTTACGCTGTTGAAAGAGCTCGATGCGGCGATACCCAAGGGTCAGCTGTCGCCACCGCCATTGAGAAATGCCCATCAAGCGCCACAGGCCCCTGCACCAGCTGAGACGGACACTGCGCAGCAGCAGCAGCAGCANNNNCAGCAGCAGCAGCAGCAGTCACAACCACAGCCGGTCGCAGTCGAGCGACCATATGACACCACAGCAGGAGTTGCTGAGTCTTACGTTCCTCCACCAACGTCACCATCACCTCGGCCATACATGGATGAAGCCGCAGATGAGCCTTCCGACTTTGAATGGCGCAATCTTAAGAAACTTGCTGTCCTCGTGCTCAGCTCTCTGGTATGGAAAAACAAACATGTACAAGACCAAATTCGTCCGCTTGGCGGCATCGAGGCAGTCTTGAACTGCTGCTCCTATGACGAGCACAATCCCTACATCCGCGAACACGCCATCATGTGTCTCCGGTTTCTAATGGAAGGCAACAAAGAAAACCAAGACCGTATTCATGCCCTCGAGCGATATAGCCAGGATGCACTCAATAAAGCCAAGGCCACTGCGAATGCATCGTCTGCAAAGAGCAATCCCGCGACAGCTGGGGAAAGCAGCAGCAAATCGCCCGTCAATGTTCGCGTGCCTGATGAAGTGCTCGATCAACAAGGGTACGAAACCTACATGGACAAACAAGGGCAGGTCATGTTGCGAAAACGCCAGCCCCAACCTCAGCCCCAGCAGCCACTGACGTCTCGCTCAGATACAGGAAGCAAGGGTAAAGGAAAGCTCGATGCTGCTACGCTTGGAAGCATGAGGGATCCAAAAGCGCTTGAGGATCTGGTGCAGCAGGTCATGCGTGACTTGCCCCGGGTGCAAGGCCTAAGGGGCGGAGAGGAAAGGGCTGTAGAGGTTGAAGAGGCATTGAAGAAACTAGACAAGGGGTTTGATGGCGGGAATTCGCAAGGCTGATCTCAGGGTCTTCCGAGTTGATCAAGCACCAAGAGCGACAACAGATTGGCTGGGCTCACATTGAATTTGTTGTCGTAATTCGAGATACGAAGTCGGCAATACTGGAACGAGCCCGGGACGCGCGACATGTACTCGTACGAGATATCCAACTAACTCCCATGCTAGTGACGGAGTGTAAGCGTCAGCGAAGCGGTCCATGCCACGAATTTCAAAATGGCAATGGGACTTTTGAGATTCAGATACGAGGGATCGGCAAAACGCAGCCCAGCTTCCGGGAGAGATGATTACCCGAATCGGAGACCGGCTCTCGCGACACTTGCCCTGGTTTTACTCCACATTTTCCAACGGTGTTCCGTCGGGTCCTAATCAAATACCGACAGCACGTTCCGTCGGTGATAACGAGTTGGAGAGCATGCCCACCCTGACCACATCTTCATCGGGAAGGCCGAATAGAGCAGGT
Organism: Curvularia hawaiiensis; assembly: GCA_026262405.1. NCBI lineage: Eukaryota > Fungi > Ascomycota > Dothideomycetes > Pleosporales > Pleosporaceae > Curvularia > Curvularia hawaiiensis. The sequence continues at coordinate 108,968 of JAODYC010000077.1, forward strand.
CCCAAGGCTTGTGGGACTGCAACTCTTGGCAGTTGAGCAGCTGTGGAGAACGCATGTATACTGAGTGGATCATAGCCTGGCCCGACTTCGGAGTTTGTATTTTGACTACCAGCCAGTTCTTTAATACATACATACATACATA
>JAODYC010000077.1:121943-133004 GCA_026262405.1 Curvularia hawaiiensis
CGAGTCGAGTCGAGTCGAGATGCGCTCACTCCCACCGCGACGGCACTTGGGGCTCCTCTCTTTTTTGCCCGCCGCGCCCTGGTTGGCTCCCGCCGCGCGACAGCATGCGTGTCTCTCTCACCCTCCCCCGTCGCCCATCCTCGCCCTCCTCTCACCCCGACGCCTGGCCCATCCGAGCTGCCGTTCGCGCCGCAATCTCCTCATACTCGTCCATGCCGCCTGCTAGCTTCTGGAGCTGCCCTTTGCTCAGCCGAAAAACGGTTCCCGGGCCTACCCCTGTCTCGGCCGCGTCCTCTGAGTCGCTGCTGTCGTCGCCAGCCTCGTCCTCGAGCCTGCGAACCCCTGGCGCTAGCTTGTACGGCCACTCTCCCTCGACGGCGGTTCTGTGGAGCGGTTAATAGCTGAACCTTGCCATCGCTATTTCCAGGCTCACGACGGGCGCCTCGGCCTCTTACGTACCTCATGAAGAACCGGTCGTGGGTCACCACTAACAATGCCCCCTCGTACCCTCTCAGTGCCAGAACCAGTCCCATAATCGTGTCTGCGTCCAGATGCGTCGTGACCTCGTCGAGGATGAGCAGCTGCGGAGGCGGCCATAGCAGCTTAGCCAGCGCCACCCTGACCTTCTGCCCTCCTGAGAGCAACACTAGTGGCACGTCCGACACTGTGTGGCCGTGGAGACCCAGCCCCCCCAGGACCCCTCGCGCATCCTTCTCCTGAACATTGTCGCCCATTGAGTTCATTACATGGCCGAGGGCGGTCAGTTGAGGCTCCTCGGACGCAATGGCAGTAATCTCTTCGACCGACTGCTGCGAGAAGCGTCCGACTCGCACTCTCGAGTGCCGCGCAATCGTCCCAGATGTCGGCGTGAGGCCCTCTCCGTCGTCGCTGCCCATGATCAGCGATACCAGGGTTGTCTTACCAGAGCCGTTAAGACCTGCCAGCCCGATACGCGCTCCTGGGTGTATGGTCAAGCTAATTTCCTTTAGAACAGGCGTTTTCTTGCGCCTGGGGTATGCGAACGACACATTTTCAAGGCTTACCAGTGCGCCTGGGAACCGCAGATCGGGCGGCTGACGTGGGAAAGAAATCTCCACCGGAGGATCAAAGTCTGGTATCTCAATCTCTCCACGACGTCCGGTGTGATAGCCTGCAAGGTCGCGGTTGAGCTTGAAGCGACCGCCTTTGGCACTGACCTGCATTCCCATCCGTTCATCTAATTTCTTCCGCCTGGACGCAGCTTGCTTGAGCTTCTTGTCATCACCCTTGTCCTTAGCAGCCTTGATATTGCCCGCGATGGTCTTCTCCATGTGTTTCTTCTGCTTGTCCTGTGCTTCCTTCATCTTGGTCAAGTACCGGAATTTCTTCCATCGCTCCCGTTCATAAAGGGATAGGTTGCCGCGAAACGTCTCAAATTGCTGATTGCGCAGGACAACGAGCTCCTCTGCCACTGCGTCCCCAAAGTCTCGATCGTGGGTTGTGATTAGGACTGTGGTACTTTTTAGGTTGTTGATGTAACCCTGTAGCCAGATGATGGATGGCAAGTCGAGAAAGTTGGTAGGCTCGTCGAGCAAGAGCACATCAGCGTATTGTGTAAGTGCACAAGCAAGATCACAACGCGTCCGCCAACCCCCGGACAGTTCTGATATCGGACCATTAATGCGCTCGGTCTTGAATCCCAGACCGGCCAGGACTATCCGGGCTTTGGACTCGGCACTGTTTGCGTCCATAAGATCCAGCGAGGCTTGTACCCCAGAAAGCATGTCCATGGCAGCTTGTGTCTCTTTGCCTATCGTGGTAGGGTCCATGTCGCCTTCACTTTCCGCCAATCGCTTCTCAGACTCTTGGAAACGCTCCTCGAGCCTGACCAGTTCCTTTCTGGCCTGCTTTCCTCGAGCCCCACTCCTTCTCTCCGCAATACGATGTCCTTCTTTTAACTGCAGTGCTAGTCTAGCATGGCCAATGCGCCTATACGCCCGGACTGGCGCAATGGGGTCATTAGAGTTCTCGATCGCGTCACTAAGCGTCTTCGCTTCCTGCATGTAGCGTTCCCGAACTCGATCGCTCTGGACCACATGTTGCAAGACTGTCTCGCTCTCTAGCTTGAGCTCGGCCATGTCTTCCCCGAGGTCTGTCTCTCTAGTCTGGCCAAGGAGCAGAATGCGTGTACTCCAAGGGATGCCAGGAACCAAGCCATCGGCAATGGCTTTGAGCAGCGTCGACTTGCCGGTCCCGTTCCGCCCGACTAGCACGTAGTGGCGCGCTTCTACCAGGTGTAGCGTTGCTCGGGAAACTAATTCTCGGTTGCCGACTGCAATGGATAGGTCTTTGATGAGTAGCTGGATGGATGTATGTGAGCTTCGATTAGTTGTGTGTTAGAACTTTTTGCACATACCTCTTTTGAAGCCGGTGCATCGACAGCATCCAGTGCATATCGTGACTGCTGCACACTGACTGAAATATGCCCACCGCCCGGATGCTCTTCCGCTGCTGCTGCCACTACGTCCTTGGCTTTCCTTACCATATCTGCCTGTGTGCTTGCGATATGTCGTCTCGAAATGAATATTCTCTGGCTGTTATATAAACAATGTCAATCTCACGTACTAAGGTTTGACAGCTTTTTCAAATTCATCCCAAGACCGACACGCAAGACATATATGTCTTTTTTCTTCCTTTACCAGCATAGCCATAGCCCACATGTTTTGTTCACCCTGGCGTGTCGGGAGGTGTATGATGCTAAAGCGCGGCGATCGGCATCAGAATGAGTCGATTCCGGGTCTGCTGATTGGCTGTCTTGCGCATCACGGGCAGTGCCAGCTGAGGAACCGCAGGGCATGATGAAATTGGAGAGTCTCCTCTCTTTTGTGGGATCTGCGGGGAAGGTTTGAGGTATAGAGAGGGGTGTTCTTTTTTTTGGAGGATGTGTAGGGGGTTAGTGGGGTGAAGAGAGAAAGCTGGTGGGTTGAGGAGTGCCATGGTATTTTCTACTGTCAAGTGTTGAGAAAAAAGACCAGGAAAGTAAGTGAATTCATTCCAACATTGTGATTTTGGGTGGCTATGAGAGGCTTTGAACATATGTGCGGTGTGTTCTTTGTGCGCGTGTCTGAGAAATTTCGAAGGCCAAACCTGGGAGTGCTTTGTGAGCGTGAGCAGCAGTAGTAGTGCATGTAGTCACAAAGATTTATCACCGTGGAACGGACTCGTATTTGACTTCTTTGCTAGAAAATCCAGCGTCCTGGAGTGGTTATTTTGGGTAGTGGAAATTCGTCTTGGATATTTAGCTGTAATAGATTATGTTTGAATGGATACTAGTTCCTATCTACCCACTGTATTCGCATGAGTTACATCATGACAGTGTATAGCCTTCTTCTTTCGCTGAATTTATGAAAGATGATGCTGGGATAAATGACTTCAGATCACCCGTGAGTGCGAACAGTGTCAAGTGTGTTAGAGTAGATGAGGTTCTTTCGATTGTCAAGATGATTAGCAGACGAACAAAAACACTCAACTTGAGAGTCATTATCAAGGCTAATTTCAACTCAGATAAGCCGAGTATGATTGCGTTAGAATACGCAGTGACTACGATTTCTGTATATATGACATAAAATTGATTGTAGAGTCGACGACATGAGATGGCTCCGGATCTTTTATCTTCTGTAGTTACTCACAGTCCGCTACTCTTGTATTATTGGCATCCGAAAACATACGTAAAAGTGTTAGAAGAGCCTTTTTTTCTTCCTAAAATCCACGATTCTTCCTTGTCCGTTCTTGTTCTCACTGCAGGAACAAAAGCATGACAAAACCTGATACTATCCGCTCGGTCCTTCAAGCTGGTTTAGCATTGATACTTAAACCGACGAGATAAGTAGAATACATCTCTATATCTCCACCAGTAGCATCTCGCATGCTAGAGGCTCAAGAAAAGTCGTAGAGACCCTTGCACGCAACCAATGAGGGAAATCAAATTCCTCGACCCAGGGGCGAAGTTCGATGTATACCCCTATCTGCCTCAACATACCTTATATTTCCTCCATTGTTTTTTGTAAGAAAGAATGGATGTACCCACCTCATCGCATAGCAAAAAAGATTCTTACTATGCACGGCTCGTGAGTTGGCGCAAAAGGGTACTGAATGAGTGAGTTACTTCCGTTGCATTTCGATCGGGCTTTTCAAACCTACCTATCACCATTTTTCCCCTGCTGCTCAACAAGCCCCAACTCATTGCATTCACCCCGCCGTCTATCCAGCTGGCCCGTGCATACCATTCTCGTGGTGGCTGTGCAAACACGCATAACAACCCTGGCCACGGCCTTCCCTGAGCACTGAGTTGGTTGGCGGAAGCAAGGGTGCGGTATCCGAGATAAAGGGTCTGATTTCTGTCGGTCCTATTATGGCAATTTGCATACATAAGCAACCGTCGGCAGCGCTGATCGAGGCGCTAAGTGGGCTTGGGAAGGCTTGTCTGGGGAGGAATACAGGGGAGGGGGCCGAGGGAAGTTTTTGGGGGGATTGTTGGGTGTAGGAGTGGTGGAGGTGCTTGTGGCTGGTGATACAATACTGCAGGGGGAGGCGTGGGCTTCGAGAAAGTCGAGTGGTCGCGTTGTGTGCATGATCTGAGGGGCATGGAACATTGGTTTTCTTCTTCCAACTCTGGTAGATGTAGGAGTAGGGAAAAGTGCATTGCGACAGTCACAACGAACGTGAAATCAGCTAGAGATACCTATAACCCAGAGACGCTACTTCATCCTGAGTCTGGGGGCTTCAACGTAAGCAGTCGGGCGTGCCTATTTAGGATATATGTGGATCAGATTGCGATGGCGTACCAGGTCCCAGATATCTGTATGTAGATACGAACTAGATCGACACGAGCGAGATCGCTTTCACCCTGGAACTGGTTTTTGCGCAAAAGAGACAAAAGTGATGTCGGACATTTGCATTGGATTTTAGACATATCCAATTTTGATGCGCTTTCAAATTTACAAGTTCAAAATAGCCGAAGCCATGTCCCTCATGTCCATTCTTGTAATACGAGTGGCGTGTAGTAAGGATACACCCAACAAAGGCCAAGATTCGTATTCGTATCCCCAAACCGGCCCAGGCCGTCTGACCTAGCGAAAACGGACCCTTGGAAACAAGATTCTGTGACAACTTGTAGTCCATCTCTTCGAATGCCAAGCACAGAGGCTCAAAACTCGGTACCTTGCGTTACTTTTTTTAATGGCGTCGGTCCTGCCCGCCCCAATATCCTATTGCGGTAAAACTCCAGCATCATGCACATATCCGCATCCGCTGATCGATGACGGTAAGCTCCTGGCGTAGTAACTCTTGGCGTAGAAAGATGACAGGTTTCTGGGAGGCCTAGAAAAACCCCAACATTATGTGCAATCAGAAAGCGCATATCCACTGCGACGTTGTCTTGTCGTACGGATCGACAGTCCCGCCAATGGCCAACGAGAACGAAGGAAATTGACCAAAATGGGAAGGTGACTGGGAAATCCGGGTGTTACGGCAACGTCCCATGACCACTTTGAAAGCGGTGGTTGGTGCACAGCACCAGATTGTCGGCTGGCTTGTGCAGAAAAGGTAGCAGAACAGTAAATGATGATGCGTAAAAGATATGGTTGATTATAATTGTCTGGTAGGTTCAAAACTCGTCTTGGGGTATCATCGCATTGGAAGACCCGGGTCGAAAGCGAATGTGCGGAAACAACAGTGTGGCCGCAACGAGCCACTCTCAACTGCCAGCCCAGATCCAAAAGGAAATCCCAGAACCCAATAAACGCCTCGTTGATGCAACGCTATGCTATGCGATAAACCCCTTCTATGTCATTAAAACATTGCTTCTCTTGTAGTTTTGGTTTTTTTCTTTAAGAGACTAGGACACGTTCACAGTATTACGTTTTCTTTCTGCTCTTGTATCACGCCGCCGATGTTGTCCGCAAAGACCTTTTGAATGGGAAGAGTAATGGCGTTCATAATGTTCTCTCGGAAATCAATCTTGACGTTGCTCTTTTCGAACCAGTAATGGCGGATGAACTTGCCCTGGCAGTTGCTGATTTCAACGCCGGGAAAGCCGTTTGCTTCGGCACATTCGAGTTCCTTGATGTTGTCCTCGTAGTCGTAGCGGATGTATTCGCCAAAAGCAGACTGTTCGTGGAAGCGCGGCTGCTTCCATTGCGAGCAGTTGGCGTAGCGGGTGTCGTCGGGGCACTCGTGCCATGCCTTGAGGATGGGCATCGTGTCTCGGTTGTTTTGTACAATCATGAAGCCGGTGTTGGTATAGGTGCGGTTGAAGCGATCCGAGTTGTATTGTGGCTCTGCTGCGGTCCAGGGGTCCTTTGCCATTACGAAAGAGTGTTGGGGCTGAATGTCCCAGTAGTTGAGCATCCATTCGATTGGAACGTGCAAGAAGCGGAAGGCGGCGTCGGCGTCAAGAAACACGATGAACTTGTAATCCTTGATGTGGTTGGCAAGCGCAGACGGCTTGATCCAGGTAGCATGGCGGTCTTCAAATTCGCTTGCGTGGATGAACTTGTAATCGTAGCCGTGAACCAGCGCATAGGTATAGTGGTTGAAAACACCAGCAGTGACATGGTTGAGGTTTCTCCAGTCGTAGTTGCCATTGCGATACGCCTCTGTAGACGGAAGTGGACGTGTTTCCAAGTCTAGGATCAGGATGTCGCTGCCCATGTTCTTAGTGTAGCGCGGTCGGGGCGGCAGGGTGATATGGGTGCCGTTCGGTTCGCGAATAAAGGGCTCGGTCGGTGCTGTCTTGAGATCCTTGTAGAGTAACTGGATCACTTGACTGATGGATACGTCAGAATACGCGTTGGCGGCGGCCCTATGAAGAATGCTGTTAGCTCGACTGGACAGGGGTGGGCAGGATGGGTTCCTGGGGGCCTTTTGTCCCAGGAGCCATGCGACGAAACAACGTACAAAGCGGTGTTGCCTGAGCCGTGGCTAAAGGCCATGCGAGGGGGGCTTTGCCAGGCCATAAAGGCAAAGACAAAGACGATGACACAGCCAGCGCTCACTGAGAGCGCAAACAGCGGGCTCCTGCCGCCGACGGAGGACAGCATCATGTCGGGCAGCGCAAGTCCAGGAGTTAGTGTAGGATGCGGAGGAGCGACGCAGGACGAGAAAAAGAGCACCGAGGGCGAAAGGGGGAGTGTGGCGTCCTGTGGCAGGCCGTGGGGACCAGCACAGCTTAAAAACAAGACGGGCCCAGCAGCCCGTCAGCCGAAGCCAAGGCACGCAGGAGGCGGGCATGGATCACCAGCGAGATTGCGCTTGGCGGGCCTTGGGACTTACAGGACTAGACGGTCCCCAAGCATTTCCGATCTGCACCGATTCCACATGGCTTCTAGTCCAGAAGGCCTGCTGTGGCGAATCAGCAGTCTGTCCGATGCGAGGCCGTGGTTCGTCACGAGGGCCTGGGGGCACGCCTCGCTGCGTTACTGGACCGGCCTCGGGGTGCGCGTCAGGAGTAGAGGCGTGCCTTATGGAGCTGGTGTGTACTGCATGTAGCCGGGGGAAATGAAGCGCTTGCTGAGGGCACAGCAGCTCGGAGGGAGATGAAGGAATTCACTTCGGTTGCTTTTCCGCCGCGGACCGGGGGCGTGGCACCGTTTGCAGCTCCCAGGGTCCCCCCTCGGATTCACCAGCACCGCCAACGGGCCCCTGATGTGCAGCCAAGTCTTTCTCTTTCGTTGGGTCCGACACGCAGTGTTTAGGAAGAAAACAATGGAGAACGCATAGCACCGATGGACCCTTGGATCCGGCTATTTTTGACTTGCGTACTACGCCTTTGCTACACAGCCACATTGTTCGCCTGCGCAGCGCGTAGCCACAACGGCGTGTCCGACCTTGCGCCGACTGATGGTGACTAGCCCCACGGGTACTCGGAATTCAAAATGCACCTCACCAGACCATGCTGCCAGCACGGCGGGGACGCCTGGTTGAGCTGCAACTCCATCTCGTCGTCCATGGTACTTGATCCCGGTCCATCCGCTTAGTAGAGCCCAGGGTATACCCAACACCCTTTCAACTACTACCAAGTACAAGGGCCGACATCCATCAGATTTATCGACTGAGCTCGAATGTGCAAGTATAATGCTAGACTGTTTAGTGAGTGCTTATCTTGACCTACTGGATCCTTAGTATCAACTCTAGCGTGGCTATACCTAAGTCTTTGCCCAACGGCGAAGTCGATCCAGCGAGTTTGTTGGACATTAGGTTTAACAAGGCCGTATGACAACCGCGAATGTCCCTTCAAAAACTCAGAGCTGGCACCAACCGTTCATGACATGGTTCCTGCTTACGTACGTCCATATCGCTGGCAGGGCTGACAGAAGTGCCAAGGGTGTCACCTATCACTACAGCACATGTCGCTAAACCCTTGGCAACGGGCCAAATGACCAAGAGACGATCTGTGCATATCATCACCTTTAGGTCTTAGTACCTCAGATGGGACAAATAAGATACTGAAGTTGTTACGTAAGAGGGAGTGTCTTTGAAAGGCTGGTTGGCGGCTTCGTTGCCTGGGTGTGATTGCCTGCGTATGAACACGACGAAACACCTCACAAGACACGGGATAGTCAGACGCCTTCACATGCAACTAGACAGGATATCCAGCTCCTCTCACCAACCATTGTCATCTTCTAACTACCATCTACGTAAGAACCAGCATGTTTCTACCGTCAGAGACATGTGCGTGCTACTTTGAGACACTGAACCACCCAGCAAACACTCCACGCAAACCCAGAATCTATATCAACCCTCTTCTCCATCCTTTCCTAGCCCCAGTCCCCCATCCTTCTAATATGCAGCCATGACCGTCGCAAAGACAACGCAAGACTTCAGCTTAGCACCTCTCAAGCGCAACCAAGGCCGAGACACCAATGCCCATTCAACAAACTCCAGCAGCAACGAACCCGGGAAAGAAGACGAAACAGCACCGCTACACGCAAAACCACCTCATCCCCGACTCGGAAAACAGAAAATGGCGATTTATTCACCATCAACCCGCCAAAAGCCCCTGCGCCAACCAAGTGTTCCGCCCGCCGTCGACGACTTGCGTTCTGGGCGGGTGCACAACTTTAACTGGTCACCAGCCCTTTAATTCCAAGAGAGAAATATAAACCACATGTATACATGCACATCACGTTGATCACCATTTTCAATCACGGTCAAGCACCGTTTCTTGCAATGACATCTTATGCAAACGTTTCTACGACCCTTTACCATGACTAGTTTATATAACTCCAACCATAAGGTAACGTACTAAATACCGACGAAAAATCAAACAAACAAAGGAAAAAAAAACAATGATAAAAGTCAATCCCGTGCTTGTGCAGGGAATCGAGACGCGAGTGAAACAACGCCATAACACCGCCCACATGCCTGTACCTTTTCCCAATGGGGATATGCCGCTTTTATCTTCGCTTGCCTGAATACATGAGTATGAAAAAAGTACGCTAAGAGAGAGAGATGTCAGGGTATCCACAAAGAGAAGGAAAAGAAGAGAAAAGAAAAGAAGATCTGTCCAACGCCACTACCGCCGCCGCCATCATCCAAAACCCCAAGTCTAACAGTCGAAGAAAAAAAATACCATGAAGCCCAGACGGGGTGTCTGTCTATGATACGGAAACATGAACCTTCGTAAAAAAGTAAAAGACATATTCCTTTGAGGCGATAATATCATACATGGAAAAAAAGCATTTCATGTATCCTTTTTGTTCATAGGGGAAGGCTCATACAACAGGGCGTCGGGTGTTGTGTGTATACGTCTTGACGTATTTATTTTACATCAGATGACCGAGCTGGTGACGGGAGAGTAGTAACTCGGGCGCGAAGTTCGTCATGTACGTAATGTCGGCTTCGGTGGCCATGTGGTGGGCTACATCCTCCATGTTGCCCAACATGGCTTCGAAGTCCTCCTGCGCCACGTCCTCGAGCTCTGCATCGTCTTCGTCCATGATGCTATCGAAGTTGTAGCCCATATCCGTGTCCTCAGAATCCGATAAGTCTGGTAGCTCGTGATCAAAATCATGCGTCATAGCCTCCCACTCGTCAATGTCGGCTCCAGAGAAGAATGAGTCATCAGTCATTGACTCGTCCTTTGACTCATTCGTCAGGGTGGCATTGGACTCGCGCTCGAGATCTGAGATTGAGAACATATCCAAATCTGCAAAGGCCGAACCAACCGAGGATGAAATGGAGCAAGGGACAGCTGAAGCAGATATGTGGTCGGGAGAGGGAAGGTCTGCTGTGGCCTCTTTGTCAAGACCGAGCCAGACCATGTGCGTAGCTGCATAGATACCAGTGGGATGGCGAGTAACGAAGGATGTGTCTTGGGGCGATCCGTTCTCGTCAACGAAGAAAAGACAGTTCCTGTACTGGCTTTCGAGGCCCAAGACGACAAATGGTGTGAACCAAACCCCACGAAGATGGATGCGCACCGTCTTGGCGACCCGACAGTCCAACAGAGTCCGCAAGGCAATGATGATGGGATTGTTGTGGTCAAGGACCGAGTCATCGACCCTAGAATTGACTAGACGAGAGAGTGAAGATTTAAGGGTGATGTGAACATTGTCTAACTTTGCCTCGGTACCCGCCAGAGACCAGATGGTGCTAGCTACCCTCGAGTGTACAATGGAATCTGCACATCCGATAGTCGCACGCACCTTGAGCCGGCGTAGAAATCGAAGATACCTGTCAGCAATAGGAGGGAGAATGGTGGCAGACTCGGTAATCGGGGATGGCGTATCGATGCAAATGTCGTTGTGTTGATAGAAGTAAGATGCTGCTTCGTCGTGAAGTTGCTTGGAAACGGAGAATAGAGACAATGCATCGCCGTTGCTAAACTGCTCCGAAGGCATCTGGGATTGCGAAAGCAACGCATCGTAAACAAGGTTGCGGAGCTCCGCTGGGATATCGCTCCACTGTGCCATGCCGACTGAAGTGATGAATCAAGGGGGTGTATGTGGTGATGTTGGCAATGGTATACGGAGTATGTACGGAGTAGGTTTCAGATGGCGTGAAGCGGGGTCTAGACGGCGG
>JAODYC010000078.1:691-22314 GCA_026262405.1 Curvularia hawaiiensis
CAACCCTACCCTACTCCTATCTACTTACCAGCCTAGTCACAGTTAATAGACTTTCATCTCCTTTGTGAGCAGCTATATACTAGGTCTTGGGCCTTCCTACACTAAAGTAGTATTTGGACTAGACTTACGTGTCTTTACTGTGATTGAGTATTACTTGATTATAAAATGTTTTTCTAGTTGCTTTATACGATGGAGGTATATTGCAGCTATGAGCTAGATTTGGATACAAGTCTGCTTCTCCTCATCGCCTGAACCACTTATTACCTCGTAGTAGATCGATCGATCCCGAGCCAATGTCTAGAGAAGGTTTGTGGCGTTTCCAGCCGCCAACCTATCCTGTATGTCTCAGCCGCACCATCACATGACAAAAGCTGAACTTTCCCACAATGTAGCCGGAAATCTTCATTCTCGTTCTCCCAGCCCTGAGCCTTCACGCCACTGCAGAAATTCGGAACTGCAATAATGACTGGCACGCTTGACTGCACACCGAAAGACAAGGTAGAAGCGAGTCCCGACCTTGCAGGAAATGGTGTATGTTCTTATTGCTTCTTTTGGACCGTGCTTCTCTTATATAGTGCTCTAAGGCTGAAAACTCCAGGTCCTAGCTGCGTTTCTCCTTTCGGCCCTCCTCACGCTCGGTGCAGTGGTCTTTGGGTACCTTTCAGAATCACTGCCAGAAGGCTATTTCAATGAGATCGACCTGGAGCTCATCCACCGGATGCATTTCAAACAGAGTTTAGACTCCTTGAGGTCTAAGCTCGCAGGTTGGAAGGACAAAGCTCTTTTCCGAAAGCAGCTTTCACTCAGACGACGTAAACTAAGTCGCGAGGAACGTCACGAGGCACTCACTCGGTTCATCCTAGCCTTAAGTGATCAGCAACTGGCTACTGGGTTTGCGGTGCTGATTGGTGCGATCGCTAATCCGAGTTCGCTCACAGCCTACGATTTGCGGATTGCTTTTGGACTTGCATGGTTCTCAACAATCACTCACCTCGCAACCCTGGACGTACTCCGAGATTACTTTCATGCCCATGCTGCCGTAAGGAGGTGGCGCGTCTGTGGAATGGTGTTGGTCGCGGTACTCTTGTTTTACTGCCGATTCCTTACTTTGTCACCACCTGACGATACGGTTCCCATACAATGCCGTTATGAAGAAAGCAACACTAGGGTTATCACTGGGGCCAACAATACAATCGGAATAGCTGAACCTTCAAGCTACACTGATCCAACCTCCATATATAGCGTACCAACCGCCTTCATTACGCTAGTGACCGCCTATAACACTCGCATGAACCGGTCCTGGTGGCGGCGTGCGGATCACGTCTTGCTCGAGGACATCATATTTCGCTGCAAATTCAGACCTACCCGCTTCTCTCAAGTTCGCCAATTGAGAGCAGACAAGCGACTTGCTCTTTTCCGTGAGTTTAAAGCGGCGCAGCTATCGGAACAGAAGCGTCGACAGCTCGAACGTGTTGGTAAACATAGAGGATTTCGCCGAGCATTCTACGTATATCTTTATACCATAGACAGATATGATCACTCTTTTCTGTCCTTAGCCCCTCCGCTGGTATTTTTTATATCCTACGGCTTTACGCACTTGATTTTCACTCGTTGGATGTACCCCCTTCCCGTATCTGTGGATGGAGGAATGGGGTTCGGTCAGATTACACCGCTTTGTTTCCTCATTATACCATTTCTAGCTGCCGCCGAAACTTACTACGGTACGAATTTCCAGACGTGTTACTAGAGGATCACATTGAGGACGCTGACAACGAGAAAGAAGCCAAGACGGACAGTACTACCGAAGAATCACACCACGGAACTACCACAGAAGAGAGCGCAACTTCTGTAGATCCATTAATCAATCCGATCAGAGTCAATACGATCCCTGTGACTCTTCCCACAGACCACAACGAAATCAAGCACCTCTACCGCAAAGAAGATGATTACAACAAAGCAGTGAACTCAATTAAAGTTTACTTTCACACTGAAGTAAATGATATCAAGGATGAATGGGAATCAGCGGATCCTGGGGTCGGTTTACTCGCAATTCTTCAAAAGAAGTACGCTCTTCTTTGCAAATACCAAGTATTAGAAGCATTCGAGAATTCCCTACCCGTCAAGGTGCATTCTTTGGTCATCCTTGTTCTAAACTCGGTCCTTTGCACTGCAATGGGAATTCTTCTCAACGTTCCTACCAATGGCGGGTTGACTGGAATTATAGGAGTCACCCTACTGCTATTTTACTACGCTGATAATCTTACGAGTTTCGTCTCTCACTTTATATCGGTTTTCCAGACCATGGGTAATGATCCAATCATGAGAGCTTATAAGAGGATACAAAAAGACTACAGCGCGAGCGATGACAGCTTGTTTCAGATTGTACATTCCCTTAGAGCGGCTGCAACGACTCCACTTGGCGACCCAACCTCCTAACCGGCCTCATCCTCAGTCCTTGAGAGCAAAGCCCTGCATACAGACCCATGGTGGGGGGTGAGGATTGATAAGTGAGGTCTAGTGAGTGTGTTTCTATTCGTTTGTATTATGACTTTCGGCTTTTCACCGGGAACTATCAAGAACGTGCAAGAGGTCCTTGATGATACTGAGACTTTCATTAGATTAAGGATAGAAGGTTGATAGGGGATGTTAGTAGGATAAGAATATAAGCAATTGACTTATCTAGGCTACTTTTGACGAACGATCTACGCTTAATTCAACACAATTTTTCCTAAAAAGACTACTAATTAGTATGTGTCTCCTACGCCCTTTATCACTAGGAGGAATACATGTCTAGTCTATCAGGCTTACCTAGGGTGATAAATGGGCATATGGTACCCGTTGTGGGTAAGGGTAGGGTTAAATCACTTAGTAGTAAGGTAGAAATAGAGTTTGGTACTTAGCATATAGATATAGAGTATAGTAGAAAGTATCTTTATGAATCTTCTCCAAAGTCAAAACGTTCTAAAGTTAACTATATGAATTGGATTGTGTAGCGCTATGGGGTTATAGGGGAGTTAAGACTCCCTAAAACACTTACTAGTCCCTGCATGCTAGCGTTTCTGGGTATCGTAACACTAGTCTACCTAGGACTTGTTATCCTTGTCCACAGTTCTGTAGCTGGGCTGCCTTGTCGAATGCATCGTACATTCTGAGGAATACTGGGATTTCATAGTTTCTAGCTGAGCATGTTGACTAGACGCGTGTCTAGGTGCCTTTCCATACTTTGCTTAGAACTCAACAGTATACAGGATAAGAAGACGATCCCGAGATCGATATGCAGCTCTAGCTGCATATCTCGCTGTGTCGCGCGGGCTATCTCCCAACCCACAGGTCGGGTATTGTGTTTTTGAGGAGCAGACTCTATCTAATACATGTTCCTTGCAAAATTTTAATAAGGATAAGACCACGAGAAGGCTTAAACGAGACGATGAGAGACTGCCCCAGGATACCTGGTGCGGAGCTCGCGTTCGGTCATTAAGGCTGCCGGATTAGAAATCCGGCGAGTAGGGGCCTGAAGAGGCAGATGCATTTCCCGCGCTATGACCAACAGCTTGAAAACATCTAATTCTACTAATGCGCGGAGGCGTCAGTGATTGACCTACGAATCATTCATTTCACGACTCTTATCGGATTGTAGCAATGTCGACGTTCGAACCCCTCACGCAAACAAGTCAGACGCGTCTGGATGCCTCGCTAAATGACGCACCCCTAGATGTGGACGAGCTTGTGACGCAACAACCAGCGACGACACAAGACAAGGCCAAGACAGTCCTATACCTGGCATATGGCTCCAATCTGTGCAATGAGACCTTCCGTGGGGTGCGCGGTATCCGTCCTCTATCACAAGTCAACGTCGTGGTTCCATCGTTGAGGCTTACGTTTGATCTGCCCGGCATTCCCTACAAAGAGCCCTGTTTCGCCAACTCAGCGCTGCGCATGCCTGAGGATACGCAAGATTACCACAAGGACCGCTGGCACAAGGGGCTGGTAGGCGTCGTGTACGAAGTGACGATTACCGACTATGCACATATCATCGCTACAGAGGGTGGCGGCAGTGCCTATCAAGATATTCTAGTCGACTGCTTTGTTCTGCCACCTGCCGACACAGTGCCCTCTACACCCACATCGAAAGCCTTCAAAGCGCACACGCTCTTCGCGTCCAAACTAGACAACGACAGCCAGCCGCGAACAAACGACCGCGTCGTCCGACCGGACCCCAGCTATGCGCAGCCTTCGGCGCGATACCTTAAGCTGATAACCGACGGTGCGGTCGAGCGTAGCTTACCGACCGAGTATCAGGACTACCTGCATGGTATTCGGCCCTACACTATCACAACCACGAAGCAGCAGATTGGCAAGAACATCTTTATGGCCCTCTGGATGCCCTTTCTCACTTTGGTGTTTGGGCTGGGGAGAAAGTTCCAGGACAAAAAAGGACGAGCGCCATGGTGGGTTGCTAAGCTCAGCTCCATGGTATTTGCTGGCATGTGGATGAGCTATGACAGAGTCTTTAAGCCCATGTTCGGGGATGGAGAAAGGACGATAGGTGATGATGCGTTGGAAAAGAGGGACTCAAACAAAGGAGACCCTGTCTTCAACCTGCAGAATGCAGAAGAGGAAAGCCTGTTGGAGGAGTCTGTAGAAAGGATGTACACGTCTTGAGTTGATAGGCGAAGCTCTGATCATGAAATAAATGCCAAATTCCACTTGGGCCACATGTATTGTTCTTCTATGTTCGAGTGAATGTTGCAGGATGGTACCTCATCAACAAGGCGTCTCCGAGCACGTCGAAATAAGCAGGTACAGGAGATGTTTGTTTGATCCAAGCATTTACTGCATGGCATCAAAAGAACTTCAATCCAACAGGCATGACTAACAAACAAAAATTCTTGTCTTATTACTTGGAAAAAGGGGAGCAAAAAAAGTAGAAGTGTAACGTGTTCGGTAAACGCATGTGGGAGATAGGTTGCACCTGATCGATGGTAATATAGCGACATCCTATGCGAACACTACAACGCGTTCAACAGCTCAACAATGCACTAGGCAAACCGTGAAGCGGGGCAGTCAGACTTGAATTCAAGTCTACTTCCACCTGTGCGCCAAAAGCTAGTCTGCCTGTTGGCTAGGTACAGAGCATGACCTTCCTAGACTAACTACAGTCTTGTTGTATAGCTGGCTCGTCTGTGCAAAACGCTCCTCTACATCAAGTCAGCACCGACTAACAGGAGCTCCAGTACAGTATCGTACAAACTTGAAGCCAGCACGTGCAGACGGCTCTGGCCGACACGTCGAATTGAGATTCTGTTCATTGCTCGTGGGTATCATATCCTTGCATGCGCATGCTCGCGTTTTTTTAGTCCGAATCCTCATCGCTAACGTCCATTTCCATTTCCGCATCCGAGTTCTCCTCTTCTTCTTCGTCCTCCCTTGCCCTTTTCTGACCCTTGGCCGCGTCTTGTGCATTGACTGGTATTGCCTTCTCTGGGGCAGCGCCAAAGCCTGTCGGTTGCGGCGCCTGCTGAGCTCCGTCTTCGCGTTCGGGCTCGGGCATCTTGTAGGTTCCGTCAAGCTTGGCCACGGTATCTGACTTGGTCTTTGCGTATGCGATTTGCTAAGGTCGCGTCAGCGCGTTGGTTTGACAAAGGACTTGCGGTAAAAGCTTCACGTACCATGTCCTTTCCGAAGAACGTGAAACCTTGCAAGGCACGCATGGCCTGTGTTGACGAGTCTATGTCGCGGAAGACTATATGCGCCTGGCCGCGCATCTTCATAGTCTTAAGCGCTACGATATCGAGGACAACACCATAGGTGGCAAAGAGCATGTACAAGTTCCGCTTGAGGTCATTTTTCTGCAGCTTGTCGGGAAGATTGCGCACGTATAGGCTGGGTGGTGTTAGTGAGTGCGAGTGCGACTGCGTGGTGTAGCCACAAGCGGGTAGATGAGCTTACGTTCTGTTTGGGACGCCCTCGCCAGTGGCGGCAACAGTGCCTGGCGGTCCTCGAGCAGAAGAGGCCATTGTTGGTGCAATGGCAGCTGCGTCGTGCGGTGGTGATGAGAGGTCAAGCTCCCCGCTGAAAACCGCGGCCAAGCCTAAAATGTTCGGGGACGTGCATCTGCCCGGCGGCCTGCGAGTCGCGTCGCCATCAAGACCACGGAACAATGCTTACATGAGCCTTGCCCGCCCACTGTTTTTGTCTGCGTTACAAGAGGAGGGGGAGAACAAAGGTGGACATGGAGATGGTGGTGGAATTGCGCATCTCATGACACTTGCTGGGGCACCTATGTCACTCCTCGACCCAAGTCCGTCTCCCTAAACTATATTCCTCCAACGACACCCAGACTCGCACGGTATCCTAGCAGTATCGACCGCGCCGTAACCTCACCATGGCTTCGCCCGCCGTCCTCAGCCCTCGGCCTAACCCGCCAGGTGCGACAGTATCCACCGCGAACACTGCAAGAACCCTCGCTCTCCCAAGCCACACCAGCAAGCCCGTCAAGTCACCAGTGCCGCCAGCGCCAACCCCCATAGCTGGCGATGGCGGTATGGATCTTGCAGAGCAAATGAATGAACGCGTCCGCAGCCAGTTTGTTATCGGCTCAAGGCTAGGAGAGGGTACCTATGCCGTCGTCTACCAAGCTCACTACCGCGACAACCCAAAGCACCTTGTCGCTATCAAGAAGATCAAGTACAACGCCGAATATCCCAATGGCATTGCCCCCGACGCCATTCGCGAAATGCAGTTTCTTTTCGAAATGTCACATCCCAACGTCATCAAGCTACACGATGTCTTCTCCACCAAGGAGCAGAACCTGTCACTGGTGCTCGAACACCTCCCCCTTGGCGACCTGGAGAAGCTCTGGAAGAACAAAGAAATCACATACACAAAGGCCGACATCAAAGCATGGATGAACATGTTGTGTCAGGGCATATGGTTCTGCCACGAGAACTTTGTCCTACACCGCGATATCAAGGGCAGCAACGCGCTCATTGCGGCGGACGGCACCGTCAAGATTGCTGATTTTGGTCTGGCGCGGAGCTTCGCCGACCCTGGTGTCAAAATGACTACCATGGTCATCACCCGCATGTACCGCCCCTTGGAGCTGCTCTACGGCTGTTCCCATTATGGTGGTACTGCCGACATGTGGAGTATCGGTGTCCTCATGGCAGAGCTATGTAAACGCGACTGGTTTTTGTATTCAGACACCGACATTCGGCAAGTAAGCGTCATATGCGAGAAGTTTGGAACTCCCACCGAGGAGACATGGCCAGGCGTCACTTCACTGCCCTATTACGTGGCGCCTGAGAAACAAACTGGTCCACAAGGCACTACCGCTTTCAGACAGACCCGCCCACGCAGCTGGTGGAAGCAGGAATTTCCTACTCTGGGAGACGATGGTTGCGACTTCATCAGGGGTCTCCTGACACTCGATCCACAAAAGAGATACACAGCCCAGAAAGCCCTGGAAGATAAGTGGTGGACCAATGCGCCCCGCCCAACCAAAAAGGAAAACTTGCCAAAGGAGGGTGGTGGAGCCAAAGCTATGGGTGAGGATTTGAAGCGAAGAGGAGGCGAGACTCCTGCCAACGGCCGAGCGGATAAGGTTGCGCGAAAGCTTGATTTCGGCTCCATGGGCTGAGTGGCACTGTCACTTATTTTGACCTCGGTTCAATGGACGCCTGGAAGGACAGGGATATGATTGCTCCGCCCAAGCTAATCAATGCCGCGCATGCGTGGAATGAGTGGCCAAGGTCTCTACATTGCAGATTTAGTTAGATCATTAGTCCACTAGAATTCTGATAATTCCGAATTACACACTTTGTCTCAAAGCGAATAAACTTCAGCATTATGGGTTTGATCATGCGTGTGAAGAAAAATCAATTCAAGCTCACGTTAAGTCAGTCAACAATACAACACACGCAGTTTTTCCGAAGCTGGACAAATGAATAGACAAGTTTAATTTCTTTCGTACATAAGGTCATCATGGCATTCCTTCGCCTTTTTGTGCCCATCTAACCATGTTCAATCTTAAATCCATGACTCTAAAGCATCTTCAATCCTAGCCCATTCTACTCACTTGACAAGCTTGCAAACAAGGTCACCAGAGTCGACCGAGTCTCCTTCACGGACAGACAAACCGCTGACCTTGCCAGAGTGCGGTGCTGAAATGACCATCTCCATCTTCATGGCACTGAGAATAGCAACAGGGTCGCCCTTCTTGACATCGCTACCATCGTGGACGCGGACCTCGACCAACACACCAGACATGGGCGATCCGATTTGGCTGCTGTCCGTGGGATCCGCCTTGGGTCGTGAGACGTTGTCAATGGCCGCGTGCTGATCCTCGACAGTGACAGTACGAGTCTCACCATTCATTTCGTAGAAGACCTCACGGGTACCCGTCTGCTCAGAGAGTGGACCAATGGCTAGAAGCTTGAGAATGAGAACCTTGCCCTTCTCGAGCTCGACGTGGAACTCCTCGCCAATCTCAGGGCGTGACAAGAAATAGCGGGTTGGCAGAACGGAAAGGTCTCCGTACTTGGTGGTCCACTTCTTGTAGTCCTCAAATACCTTGGGATACATGATGTGAGACGCGACATCGCATTCGGTAGCGTCGCCCCATTTTGCCTTGAGCTCTGACTTGATCTTGACAATGTCCACCGGGTCGAGGTAAAGACCAGGGCGCTTGTCCATCTTCCTGCGTCCACGGAGAGCTTGCGTACGAAGAGGCTCTGGGAAGCCGCCATATGGCTGACCCATCAGTCCCTCGAAGAATTCCAACACTGAAGATGGGAAGTCCAGTTGGTCAGCCTTAGCAAGAACATCATCATAAGAAAGGCTGTTGGAGACCATAAACTGAGCCAGGTCACCGACAACCTTGGAGGTGGGAGTGACCTTGACGATGTCGCCAAGCAAGTCGTTGGCCTGTTCATAAGCCTTCTTGGTCTGGGCCCACTGCTCACCAAGACCTTGCTGAGAGGCCTGGAAGATGAGGTTTGTGAGTTGACCTCCTGGAATCTCATGCTCGTAAACTTCAGGGTCAGGGCCAGTGAGACCAGCCTCGAAAGGTGAGTAAAGGAGACGAAGCTGAGCCCAGTACGCGTCAAGGTTGCGGATCATGTGGGCATCCAGACCAGCATCGAACTCTGTGCCCTCCAGAGATGCGAGAATAGCCCCGATACTGGGTTGGGAAGTCATGCCAGACATGCTGTCAATTGCGGCGTCAACAGCGTCAGCACCAGCTTCGGCGCAAGCAACCATGGACGCCACACCAGTACCAGCAGAGTCGTGAGTGTGGACGTGAATAGGCAGATCGGGGTACTTCTTGCGGATACTACCGATCAAAAGGCGAGCCGCCCGAGGCTTGAGCACACCAGCCACTATAAGTTCATAAGTCAGTGTATTTGCCACAGGTATCCAAAACTGAAAAAAAAAAACGTACTGTCTTTGATTCCAAGAATATGAGCACCCATCTTGACAATCTTGTCAACAACGTCCAGATAGTACTCCAAGTTATACTTTTTCTTAGGGTTCAACACTGCGATGCAAAGTTAGTAATACTTCATCCCAATTCTAGGATTTAACTACTCACTGTCACCACTGTAGCACACTGTGGCTTCAGCAACACCGCCGGCTTTGAGAACAGCCTTGACGCCGACCTCGAGTTGCTCGACATCATTCAGGGCGTCAAAGACACGGAAGATGTCGACGCCGTTCTTCTTGGCCTGTTCACAGAAGTGGAAAATGGCGTTGTCGGGCAGCGAAGAGTAGGCAACACCGTTGGCGCCACGGAGAAGCATCTGGAAAGGAATGTTGGGCACAAGCTTCCTCATCTTGCGGAGCCTGTCCCATGGGTCTTCATAGAGGAAACGCATGGCGACGTCAAAGGTGGCACCACCCCAGCACTCCAGAGCCCAAGCATTGGAGTAAGCATGGCTGGTCTCCTTGGCAATGTTGAGAAGGTCGACTGTTCGCACACGAGTAGCAAGAAGCGACTGGTGAGCATCACGCCAGGTCGTATCCATGATCAGACAGCCCTTGTTGGCACGCACAGCCTTTGCAAAACCCTCAGGTCCCTCCTTCAGAATGACGTTCCTCCAACCCTCGGTGCATGGAGCAGAGGTGTCCACCTTCTTGCCGGTATGGTCATGAATGGCCGGAATGGGGATGACGCCCTTGAATTTGGGTTCGCCAATCTGTCCCTTGATTTGGCTGCCATTGACGGCCAGATCGCCCAGGTAGGCAAGGAGCTTCTGAGCACGGTTCTGAGAACCGATCAGATCGAACAGAGCTGGCGTATCGTCGATGAAAGTGGTCCAGCACTGGCCATCCACGAAGGTAGGGTGTGTAAGGAGTTTGAGCAAGAAAGGAATGTTGGTCTTGACACCACGGATTCGGAATTCCACCAGTGCACGCAGCATCTTACGGCGTACAATTTCATACGTTGAACCACGGCATGAGCACTTGACCAACATGGAATCGTAATGAGGCGTGATGATGGCTCCCGCGAATCCGTTACCACCGTCGAGGCGGACGCCGTTGCCACCTGCAGAGCGGTATACTTCGATCTTTCCTGTGTCAGGGGCAAAGCTCTGAGCGGGGTCTTCGGTGGTGATACGGCATTGGAATGCAAAGCCGCGGGTCGAGATGTGATCTTGAGTCAAACCAAGCTGCTCCAGAGAGGCGCCAGCAGCAATCTGGATCTGTGCGGCAACAATGTCAATGCCAGTGACTTCCTCTGTAATGGTGTGCTCGACTTGAATACGGGGATTGATCTCAATGAAGTAGTAGCGGTTTTGCTGATCCACCAGGAATTCAGCAGTACCCGCGTTCCTGTACTTGACGCTCTGTGCCAGCCTAACAGCGTCGGCAAGAATAGCATCACGAGTCTCGACTGGGAGGTCCTTTGCCGGAGCAATCTCGACGACCTTCTGATGACGACGCTGAACACTGCAGTCACGCTCGTAAAGATGAACGACGTTGCCCTGGTTGTCACCCAGGAGCTGGACCTCAATGTGCTTGGGCTTGTCAAGGAAGCGCTCAATGAAGACAGTGCCGTTACCAAAGGCCGACTTTGCCTCGGAGGTAGCACGCTCAAATGAGTCCTTTAGCGTCGATTGCTCACGCACGACACGCATGCCACGACCACCGCCACCAAAGGCGGCCTTGATGATGATGGGGAAGCCATATTCGTCGGTAAAGGCCTTGGCGTCTTCGAACCTGTCGACAGGGCCAGGGGTACCTGGTACAACGGGGACGTTGCACTTGATGGCGAGCTTTCGGGCAGAGACCTTGTCGCCGAGGGCGTCGATGGTGTCGGGAGAGGGGCCTACAAACTAAAAGCAAATCGTGTTAGCGCGGGGGTGTGTGTTGCAAGGATGAAAGGAGGAAGAAGTCAATGTGTGGTGGTGATGCAGGCGCAGGCTGCGAGGATCGGCGCCGGGCAGGTGGGTGATCGGCCCCGCCTCGAGCTTCAACCGCGGGTGATAGGCATGTGCGAGCCCCTCCACGTAATTTCGTCATAGCGTAAACAAAATTGTAAGACTCACAATCAGACCAGCCTTTTCCACATTACGAGCAAATTCTGCATTCTCTGATAAGAAGCCGTAGCCCGGGTGGATCATGTTGACATTGTGCTCGACGGCAATCTTGATGATCTCGTCGCCCGCCAGGTAGGCGCCGACGGGTGTGTACTGGCCCCGCGCGCCGATCTCGTAGGCCTCGTCGGCCTTTTGCCTGTGCATGCTGAGGCGGTCCTCGTGACTGTAGACGGCCACTGTGTGCAGCGACAGCTCGTGGGCGGTACGGAAGATGCGGATGGGGATCTCGCCGCGGTTGGCCACGAGCAGCTTCTTCAGCTGCATGATGGAGCTGCTCGCTCGCAGCTTGTGGTGCACCGAGTTTCGGTGGGGGTGGTGCTCGCCATGGTCCTCGTCGTACTCATTGTCGTCAATGGCCGATGAATTGGCCGGGTCAGCCTGGAGCGCCGACATGATGGTGGGCGGCTTTGTGCAATTGGATGGAGAAGAAGGTTGAGTGAGACGACGGGGAGGAGGAGGAGGAGGACAAGGAGACGACAGAAGGGGAGGGAGAAAGTGAAGGGGGAGAGGCGAGGTCTGAGAAGAGGGGACAAGAGCGGCTCCAGGGCCAGTTTATGAAGGGCGCGCAAATCGGAGAGGCAGGGTCTGCCACTCGAGCTGGAGCTGCGTTTGCTTCGAGTGACTGGAGCAGCAGCGCGAGGTTAATCCCGAAACAGATACAAACAGCCAAGGCGAGCTGTGGGTGGACTCGATGGACTCAATGGGCTCAACCACGAGCAGCTGCATGCCGCGGCCTGGCCATAGCTTCACCGGGCGCGGGGGAGATAACATGGCTAATCGAGGGGCAGTTGGCCGACGCAACCCCCAAGCTCCACTGCACCGAATTGGCGTTTCGAGAGAGGATTGCGTACACTACGCCGCCCATCATGCCGCCCTCCCCAAACGCGTTTCGCCCTAATCCCCACGCCCCTGCGGACGCATGCTCCCACGCCGCCGCCTCAGACGCTCGCTGCGTTTGGTGGGATTTGCTTGTTGCGTCCTCCTTCACCGCCGCCAGCCGCCTGCCCTCGCGCTCCTCTGCCATCAACGCCAGGTCGGACCAAGCTCGGAGTCGCGGAGGAGACGCAAAAGATCCAGCGGTTGTCTTCGGCTTCGACGCCTCGGCCAAGCCTCCTCTCCTTCACACTATGAATACGACCCCCCCTCTTTCCGGTGTGCCCCTCTTCGACCTCGTTCAAATTTATCTTTTTCGGACTTGACGCTTGCTGCTGCGGTTCCGCGCCTTGGCTCCGGCCTTTGCTGCTCGACAGCCGCACCAGACGAGTACTTCTGGCCTGCGTCAGGTTCCATGAATCGCATTTGGAAACCTTAACCGTACAACTCCGCTTGACAGGTCCTTCTTTGATACATCCGTAGTAATGCCCACTTTCATGTGCCCCGGTTTCGTTCCCCCAGCGGAACCAAACCAGCAACAGTGGGCCAGCCAAGCGCCAGGCATTCGGCACAAACATGGTATACTCCAAAACAGCCGTGTAACTTGAATGTGGTTTGCCAAGCATCATGGCTATCTGCGCTGGTACCCTATCCATTTGCAAACCAAGCCAAGACTGTTTCAGCAGTGGCTAACAAAAAAAAGTTCGGGCTAGTGGGGCGACGGCAGGGGTGTCGTTATCATCACCACCATCTTGGTGCTGCATACTATTCTCAACCGTCCTGGCTTATCCTTTAGGTCGAGCGTGTCTACACCGGTGCATCGTATCTCTAGTACTGTCGCAGGTAATGTGATCAGATGCGGCCCCACTCTAGGTGATGGACGGGGCACACCTTGAGCCAGCATTTTGTCAAGCTCCTCCACAGTCCTTGTCTACTGCTTTGCTTCGAAACACGATGACATCCCACAAAACTTCGAACAGCGCAAAATCCGGTCGCTTGGTGTATTGCTCGGCTTGCAAGGATCATATGGCAGTTCTATTAGAATGCACTACTCGGTCTGCTTGATCTGCTGGCTTCCTCTTCGACTCAGGGTCCTACTACAAGCAACCCGGTCGCATTTCTGGTTTTCTTTTCTCCATTTGCTCAAAGACGTTATTATTGCTGGCCACCTGTTCAGTAGATCCTCTACAGAGGTCATGGATGAGATTGGGCTGCTTGGTAACCTTGTTCCTCGCTGCACGATACCTTTCGCTTACTACTATCTCCTTATCCTTTGATACATCTAGTTTGGAAAGAATGGCTATGGATTTTGCGTTGTTCCAGTACTCGTTCTCCACCTGCCGGTGCCGTATCGAAGGCGGCTGTTCATATACCTCACTGCGTACAATAGAAACAACACGTCACACATTTATCTTGACTGTCTTGAGAACTTACCAGAGTGTAGTAGGATACTTGAGACTTGAGCCAAAACATCGAGTCTATCCTTACTCATTTGCAGCGTTGGAACGACGAGCCGTTTACATAGCCATTCCGAAACCAAACGTTGCGTTCTTCCATGTCCGTGGCTACCAAGGCTGCCAAGGGCGATCGACCAACGGTTGACCAGACGCCCAGGAAGGCATATCATACTAAATCATAAGAACTTTGATTCAAGACCAGTGTCATCGTTCGGTATTGGGATCAGCGACGTCAAGTAATCTCAGAGATCCCAGCAATATCCCGTGAACTTGGGTCAAAGACGTTTTAATGGGACTATCGCTGCTTGACTGTAATCAGGGCTCGTTGCACTTTTGATCGTCATAAGAGCATTGCATGCAAAAGCGTGTGGCTACAATGTGTTACCAGACCATATACGAATTAAGTCTAATGGCTCTATTCTCTCCAGGAGTAGCCTTCCAATAATGATGCTGAGACCTAAATTAGGTCACCCTTTCCCACTTGTCATTGTTACCCTTTCCCAGCTGTATCTGTCATGTTGGGCACTTGTCCCACCACCACGCCCAATCAAACATCAAGGGTGGGGGTACGTTGAAACAACACAGCTAAATACATAGCAGTAAAACGCCCTTACTGCGCCTTTGCAAGCTTCGCCCTGCTGGCAGCAAGAGCACCAGCAAGACTGAACTGAGTCTTGATACCGTCAACGCGATGGACAGCGTTAAGGTTTTTAACACAGGTGATTTGGAAGCAGGTGGCACTACCCTGGCGAGAAGTGATGGTGGAATAGGCAAGGAAGTACTCCCAGATCTAGATAACTGTTAGCTTCTGCTCATCATACAACAACACGGAAAACTCACCTTGAACCAGCGGACGCCATACTTGGCAATGACCTTGTCCTTGTTGGCGAGCCAGTTACGGTACCACCTCCAAAGAGTCGCAGAGTAATGCACACCAATAGTGTCTACCATCTTGACCTCAAAACCAGCAGCCTCAAGGGTGTCAACGACGAAACCGAGAGGAGTAGACGCGTCAGCACCAGGGAAAATGTACTTGTTCATAAAGAGACCCCAGGTAAAGTCCTCGAACTGCCAAGCTTTACGGAGACCAGCAATCTGGAGGAAGAAGACGCCGTCGTCGTCGAGCATGTCGTAGACCTGACGGAAGAAAGCACCCAAGTGACGGACACCAACATGCTCAGCCATCTCAAGACAGGTGATCTTGTTGTAGCCACCAGAGGGGACGGGGATTTCGCGGTAGTCCATGCAGAGAATGTTGGATTGATCGGCCTCGATACCAGCCTTCCTGAGACCGTTGTTGCCCCAAGCAGTCTGGTTGCGGCCGAGAGTAACACCAGTGACCTTTGCGCCGTAGTTTACGGAAGCAAACTTTGTGAGTGTGCCCCATCCGCAGCCAATGTCGAGCATCCTCTCGCCCGCTTGCAGGTCAATCTTCTCACAAACGACAGACATCTTGTTGTCCTGCAGTTGTTCCAAGCTCTCTTCCTTGTTGATATCGGAGATGATGCCAGAGGTATAGATCATGCGGGGACCGAGGAACCAGCCGTAGAAGTCATCACCACGGTCGTAGTGGTCGCGGACTTGTTCTTCGTCTGGAGCTGGGTCAGTACACGCAGATATCAGAATTGTTCGGTATGCTTGCCTTGAGACTTGGAGTGGACAATCATCTCTGGGATCATTCCGAACAGGAAGTGCTTGATCAATCCGAGTGTAAAGCGGGGCTTGGACCAGTCGTGGCGCCATTCGAGAATCTCGAGCATATCACCGTTGAGCTCGATGTCACCGTCAAAGTACTTCTCCTGGAAAGTCTCAAGAGGAATCTGCTTCTTGCCGTAGTAGGCGTCGCGGTCCTCGGCCTTGTTGAACTTGAGGTAGTGTTCGATGGGCTTGCCGGGGAGCTTGGCCTTCTCGTTCTTGCGGGGAGCAAATTCAGACGTAAGCCACCAGAAGGGACCAAGGATGGGCAGGCAAAGGACAATGGCGAGGAACAGCCATGTCTTGAAGCCCATACCCCAGCTCCATGTGATGTAGGCGGGGACGCCTACGAGCAGCGAAATGAGGACATAGTTGTTGAATGAGTCGCGACCGGAACCTTCTGCGGGGCAAGGGGCGTTTGCAATAGTCGGATACTGTAAATTGACAAGTGTCAGCTCTGTGTCTCTTCGAGTCGTTGCTCAATGGTTGGCGGGGTTATCGTCTGGATGCCCACGGGGGACCCTACCGAAGTTATCTTCACGCCACAATCGAATGCGGGCGTCGTGGGCGAGGGTGCCGGCGGTGTTTCGATAAATTCGAACGTTTCTTCAGAAGTATTGCTGCTCATCTTGCCGGACGCAGAGCAATTTTGCAGGATGAAAGCAGAGGTGTTGACGAATGAACCCTTTTAAGCAGCGGTGAACTAACGGTACCTAAGCGAGAGACGCGGGGGTTACGACGTGCCCCTGCAGAGTGGATAAAGAGCACTAACTTCAAACAACCATTGAACAGCACATGCAAGCCCTCACCGATACACATGTCCTTCACTACAACCACAAGCTGTTTATTATGTGCGGATATGCACAGCTATGCAGACGACGAAAAGTGGCCAGATTGCAATCCGCTCCCGAGCGCATGCCGCTTGGACTACCATGTGCCTAGAAGATAAGGGCCTACGCCAGAGGCCGCCAAGCCCAGTAAGGGATAGCAAGGACTGAAACCACTCAAGACACGTCTGCCGACAACTTCCTCTTAACAAAATCTATCTGCTCTTTGGTCACGCCAGCTTGGTCAAGGTATTGCTCAACGCTGCCGTATTTGTCCCGTATATGCGCGTAGACACTTGGCACCAGGTCGGAGGGGCACAAGGCAAATTGTCTTGACAATCCAATTGCACTAATCTCGTGCAACCTCTCCTCCATCTCGGATGCAAGCTCCGACTCGGACAGTTCATAGTCTTTTTTCACAACCTCTTGATCGACTTTCAGGAGCAGCAGAATGAGCAAAATGATCAACCCAGTCCTGTCCTTTCCTTGAGTGCAGTGCACGAGCAGGGGCCAGCTCTCAGGCTGGCCAAGGACTTGAAAGACTTGGACAACTTCGTGTGTGCATACATCTAGGGATTGGGTGGCTAGCCCAACAAGACCCATGTGCTCCATGTGAGGAGCGAGGATTCTGATGGCGTCTGTGCGGTAGCCCAGGATCATGAGGCCGATTAATCTGAAAAACTCGAGCCAGGTCAGCTTGGAGATGAGCATGCGCGAAAAGGCAGATCCGTTGAAGTTGATTTCGTGGTAGTTGATGCCGGGCAGTTTGATTGGTTCTGCCACCTGGTCGGTCGTCTTGGGCACCGCAGCCGACGCTTGGACCCTGGCCCCATGTTTTTGCGCCTGTTGGATGTGCTCGGTTTTTGTGCGCAGATCAATAATGGCCTTGATGCCAAAGTCTTTGACCAGTCGTTGTCTGTCTAGAAAAGAAGCCTCGTCTTTTTGCCGTTAACGCTGCACCAGGCGGTTTGCAGGCAGGACTGACGTACCAGGCCGAGCACTGCGGTATAGCAAACCAGTCTTGAGCTTGCTGGGACGTGATCAGCCGTGTTGCAATGCCCGTGGACTGGCCATGGCGTACCTTGTGCCTAGGTTGTCGTTGCAAAATTGGCCGACATCGCGAAAGTTGGGGACGCTTTGCAGCGGGCTGCGTGCTTGTGTCATGGTTAGGCCTGCAAGGGCGTTGAGTGACGGCAACGTAATGGAAGGAGAGTTTGTTGCAACTATCTTGGAGTTTTTAGGGCCGGGGTGACGTAGCAAAAGGTCACCATCACACTAGCCGCGCCGGATGCCAGGGCTCGACCTTATCTGGAGTGGATAGTATTTATGAATATGCATGTGTAGTACTACATATAGCATGTCTATCGACCCACAAACTGGCAGAGAGTCGACAAGACCTTCTCGCCCCGGCAGCTTGGGGAGTGCTTCCGGCATTGCACGCGAACGCACCGATGGGGCCATGTTGCCGGGCATATCAGATGGGCGCAGGGATGTGACTGACGGGATGCAATGTTTCTGCAAGTCAATCATTCACATGGCCTGGCCGCTTCTGGTGAGCCCGTGGCCTGTTTGCAGCCCCGATGCCATGACGGCCAGGCCCAGAGCGGCATGGCGGCACTGGCACGCTGCGGAACGCCCACCCACGGGCGATCCTCCACATTCTGTATGACGTCACTTGTGTCTTCATCGTCATTTAGCCATGCTACAGCGCCACGCCCTGCTACTGTCGGCGGCCGTTGCGCTGGCTCCCTCTTCCTCACGGCCTATATCTATCTCGTACCATTACGCCGTCGTGCTGTGGTAGCATTGCATTATCGAACCATCTGGACCAGCTGCCCTCCCAACACGCACCCGTACAATGGCAGCCCCTGCTTCGGACAGCAGACCCTTGACAAGAAGCGAGGGCGCGGCTCCACCCCATTCCTCTGCCGAGTCAAACATGCTTTGCCCTGATCCGTCAGCACATCATCATGCAAAGAACAGTGCGCTGCAGAACCAGGCCTCAGCCGCCGCCCTATACTCACACAACCCCACCAGCCCAGCCAAGGCAAACGAGTCGCGAGCTATCAACCCGCTCGGGGCCGACGGCAAGTTGTCTTCTGCAAGTGAGTACGCCGTGCTGCAATTCTCGTTACTTCATGGCCTCATCAGTGTGCCCAGGCGCTGCCACCAGCCTTAAATACGCAAAGGCGCAAGACCTCCCAAGCTATCCCGTCGTGGGAATCGACGCAAAGTCCTCTGCCGGAGCAGCTGCTCTGCTAGCTAACCAGAACAAAAGGAGCCCAGAGTGGTGGAAGCCAGAACAGTCCTCGGCAGCTGGCAAGGCCGCCTTGCTCGCAAACGGCTACAAAATGGCTCCCTTGTGGCAACCAGAAGCTAGTGCAGCAGGCTCAAAGGCAGCCATACTGGCTCACCGAGACGGAGGCAAGCTTAACCTATGGCAACCCGAGGCTAGTGCTGAGGGCCACTCTGCAGCCATGCTTGCTATGCAAAAGAAGGCACTTGGTTCCGATGTCGACTCCGGAAACACTGGTCATGGCCGGACTCACGCTTCCACTGCCGCGACTGATGCACACTCTGCCTCACAGCGACAACGTGCTCGATCAAACCCGCCACCTTTGCCTTCGTATCCAGACTCCGAGAACTCAGCCAAGAACGCATTGGGTGCAGCAACACTAGCCCACAGCGCCTCCATGCGCGCCAGACCTCAAGCCAACACTGCTATCCCCGCTGGCTCCAACCGCCTGCAGAACGGCGCCATGGAAGCCGCCCGGATCCAGCATGCAAAGAGTATATCACGAGATATGTACAGCAGTGCCCCACCTGTCGCTATCGAAACAGACGAGAAGAAGCATAATGCTGCTCTTCGCGCTTCTGCCATCTCCATGGCAAAGAAAATCTACGACGTGCAACAGCAGCAACGCATGGAAGCCGAGCTTGCCCCGTCAGTCGCCCGTACGGGAGCGACTGCAGCCCAAAGCCAGCAGCTTAGCACGGCTGACGGTGATATCAAGCAACAAGCATTGCGCTACATCGGCATCCAGGAAGCTGCCCAGAAACTAGCTCAAGAGAGGTTAGCAAAGATAGGATATGACGAAAACGCAGCCTATCGAAGCTACTATGGATATGATGAGCCTACTCGCTCAAAGCTGTCCCTGCGCCGCGGACGTAATCGCGCACACAGCGCTTCAGAAGCTGCGCCTCCTGAGACCTCAGATTCCGACGAAGATGACTTCCGCTCGAGGCGCATCCGATCTCAGATGGAGCAGTTCAACAAACAATTGGCCGATGTAGACGCTAAGAAACGCGAGAATGATCGCAAGTCACTGCTTGCTGCTGCACAGCGCAAGGTCCAGGCACAAATGCAGGGTATGGACAAGAAGATTTATGACGAAACGGGCAGAATGTCGTCCTCCATGGTAGACGATTGGGACGAAAAGGCACGACAACGTGCAGTGGCTAACTCAGAAGCTCGAATGGAGAACCATGGTAGAATCCACATTGGCAACGGCAAGTGGATGGACCAAGGCGACATTGACGCCATTGCCCAGGCAAGGATCCAGCCTACTCTTGATGAAATCACCGAGAAGACTTCAAAACGTCTGGCTGAGGATGAAAAGCGCCGGGCTGAAGAGGAAGAACGTCGACTAGATATGGAGCACGAGAAGCGTCGCATCAAGATTGAGAAAGAACGTGCCGATGAGATGAAAGCGGAAGAGAAGCAGATCAGAGGTATGTATGCGTCTCCGCGTATTTGGTTAAGCTTGCTGATTTTCGACAGATGAAGAGAAGAGAGCCGCCAAAGCACGGGCAGCCGAAGAGAAATTGGCAGCAAAACAGGAAAAAGAAGCCGAAAAGGCAAGAAAGGCAGAAGCGAAACGACTAGCGAAAGGAGACCGTCGCAAATCAAAGGAGATATCAGCTACTGAAAGAGCCTCTACTTCAAACGACAATGACGACTTATACCAGGAGCCGACACCTTCTACTGCTGCTCAGCCTGCGACCGAACATGACTCTGCCGATCCGACATCACCCAATTCGCATGAATCTTCAAAGGGATTCAAGTCACTCTTGACCAAGCTAAAGCGCCACTCCAAGCATACGCCTGCGAACAATGACGTCAAAGATGAAACCGCAGAGAAGGATACTGGATTTGTTGGTGGTGCAAATCTCCGCAATTCCACCTCGCAAGCTCAGTCTTCCGATAGAGCTAGTCAGCCTAACCGAGACTCGATAGATAGCTACGTCTCTGCCGAAGCAAAAGAACCAACCGACTCGAGCCATGCAGAGCCTATGTATGTTCCGCATGTGGGCTACGTGGACAAGGACCACCTTTCAGACGTTTCCTCTTTATCAGGTGATGAAAGTGAGTTCAGCATGGCCAGGGGCAGGCCCACTGAGAGAGTGGTTAGCGGAGAAACGGCGGCATCTGGAGGCGAAAGCTTCGAGGAAGCAAGAGACCATTTTGATGAGAATCTCGCCCCACCTCCAGTCTTTGTCTCTGAAAACGATGACGCGAGCAAGGGAAATCCCAGCCGAGAGTCAAAATTCCAAGAGGTGGGCTTGTAGGCTCGTCAGCTGGGGTCTTGTCATTTGCTGGGTGTAATGTGACTCTGTTTGTCCAATGATTCTTATATCCTTCGTCTCCCAGAACGGGGGATAAACACTCGTGGAAATCGTCAATTAATGTGTATTGTTTATGTATAGTTTCTGTGTGTTATACAGATAGGCTCTAATTATCATTAAACAGTTTGTCCCTCACTTGGGCTGTCAGTGATACATGAATCTCTTACATAGCCATGTATCCAAAGAAGTGGAAGCAAGATATCTGAGTCAAAAAACTTCTCTCACCACTGGTGAAACCGGAATTGATGGTCCCCTGAACTCCATATTGGGTAGTTAGTAAATCACTACTTTTAAAGTAGCTGTAGTTGCCACAGTTGTTTTTGGTCTGCTGTACTCCTAGTACTTATAGTTCTTCTTGCCAAAGTGGCGGTATTTGTCACGGTTATCCAGAATCTACTTTGTTGAAAGTATGTCCCTGGTTTTCCGATCGTGCCAATTGAGAGCAAACGAATCAGACTATAGACGATCGAGCTTTGCTTTTTTGGTAGCAGCCCTTGCACAACTGGGGAGATCGGAGAACCCTCTTGTAATACCACTCTCTTTAA